>JAJHUR010000797.1:0-19661 GCA_027495735.1 Lutjanus campechanus
AACAGTCTTAGATTCTCAAAACACAAAATATAGACCTCTATATTACATTATCTGTCAAGTTTTACATTATCTTTTTTTTTTAAAAAGACCCACCTGAAAATGTAATAAATCTCCAATAATGTAATAAGGTATTACATTATCGGTAAAAATGTTATTACAATATCAGTCAGAATATTTTATTACATTATTGGTCAAGTTATTACATTATTGGGTTTTATTACATTTTCGATTGAGTTAAGTGCAAATTTTATTACATTTTCAGGCGTTATTACATTTTCAGTAAATTATTACATTATTGGGTGCTACAAACCTCAACACTGCCTGTACCCCATCTTCTGTCCCCCTTGTCAGGGCATTTCTGGCCATTATCAGACCAGATACAGCACTGACCAGCTGGGTCAGTGTCGCACCTGAGCACTTGAACCACAGAGGACACAGCTTGAACCTCGTGCACAATTATTATTTATTATTATTGTTAGAGTTAGTAGAGTAGTAGAGGAGTTATAGTATAGTAGTTATAGTAGTATAGTAGTATTTATTTACAGTGGCAAGAAAAATTATGTGAACCTTTTGGAATTTCATGGTTTTCTGCATTAATTTGTCATAAAATGTGATCTGATCGTCATCTAAGTCAAGGGTACTGACAAATATAATGTGCCTAAAATAATAACAAAAAAAAAAATCTGATCTTTTTAATGTCTTTATTGAACACACTCATTCAACATTCAAAATGGTAGTGGAAAAAGTAAGTGAATGCTTGGAATTAATAACTGGTTGACCCCTCCGCTTGGCAGCAATAACCTCAACCAGGTGCTTCCTGTAGCTGTGGATCAGACCTGCACATCGTTCAGGAGGAATTTTAGCCCATTCTTCCTGGCAGAACTGCTTTAGCTCTGTCATATTCTTTGGACGTCTCATGTGTATGGCTCTCTTCAAGTCATTCCATAGCATCTCTATTGGGTTGAGGTCTGGGCTCTGACCTGGCCACTCCAAAGGGCGGATTTTGTTTTTCTGAAGCCATTCTGTTGTGGACTTGCTCCAGTGTTTTGGGTCATTGTCCTGTTGCATCACCCAACTTCTACAGAGTTTCAGCTGATGTACAGACATTCTCACATTATCCTGAAGAATTTTTTGGTACACTTGGGAATTCATTTTCCCCTCAATGATTGCAAGCTGGCCAGGCCCTGATGCAGCAAAGCAGGCCTAAATCATGATGTTTCCTCCACCATACTTTACAGTTGGGATGATGTTTTCATGGTGATATGCAGTGTCCTTTTCACGCCAGATGTAGTGCTGCGTGTTCTTTCCAAATAGTTCAATCTTAGTTTCATCAGTCCACAAAACATTATGCCAATACCGCTGTGGAGTGTCAATGTGCTCTTTCGCAAACTTCAGGCATGCAGCAGTGTTCTTTTTAGTACGCAACGGCTTCCTTCATGGTGTCCTGCCATAGACACCCTGCTTGTTCAATGTTTTACGTACTGTAGACTCATGAACACAGATATTAGCCAGTTCCAATGATGCCTTCAAATCTTTGGCTGTCACTCGGGGTTGTTTCTTTACCTCATTGATGAGTCTTCGTTGTGCTCTTGGGATCATTTTGACTGGGCGCCCACTTCTTGGTAGAGTAGCCACAGTCCCAAAGTGTCTCCATTTGTAGACTGTTTGCCTAACTGTAGACTGGTGAATTTCTAAAGTCTTTGAAATCACTTTGTAACCCTTTCCAGCTTTATGTAAATCAACAATTCTTGACTGTAGATCAAGAAGAAGAAAAGAAGAAGAAAGCTCTTTTTGGCGAGGCATGGCTCATATACCGTAAGCGTATTCTTCTTGTGCAGAGCAAACTCAAAAAGTTTGAGTGGTTTTTATCAGTCAAAGTAGCTCTAGTCCACACCTCCAAACTCATTTTCTTAACAAGACTCCAGATATGCTAACACCTGACTCCAATTAGCTTTTTTGAGGTCATTAACTCAAGGGTTCACATACTTTTTCCACTAGCACTATGAGGTTTTTATGGTTGTTCTCAATAAAGACATGAAAGATCAGAATTTTGTTTGTGTTATTACTTTAGGCACATTATATTTGTCAGTACCCTTGACTTAGATGACGATCAGATCACATTTTATGACAAATTAATGCAGAAAACCATGAAATTGCAAAAGGTTCACAAACTTTTTCTTGCCACTGTATTTATTGAACACAGTTGAAGATCTTCTCTTAAGTCCATCTGTTTTTCTAGAGTTTTTTTTTGGCTTGTTTGTTAGTTTTTTTGCAGCACAACAATATGTTTATTTCCTTATTCCACTAACATTTCCATTAGATAGAATTTCATTTTGAGCTTACAGTCATTCTGCTTTATGTCCAAACTCCCCATGACAGAAACCTGTAAAGCATGCAAAACCCTCATTTAAATAGTGCTGTCTCCACAGGGTTTGCACCTGTTGTCATTTACGCAATTATTCTTAGCTGATCACCTACAAAACGCACACCAACCAAACATGCAATATGTTAGAATGCACATGCAATTTAGCATTCTTTATTTGAGATCTTAGCAAATCAGGTCCTCAGTGTTTATAAGATGTTTAAGGTGATTTGGCACAGAGCAAGGATCAAATGCAGAATGAGTTGGTTCAGTAGATGGATACACTAGTCGTGCAAGTGTGCAACATCCCTGTAGCCTGTTGGGAGGAGCACAGTTACTGATTACTTTGAGACAAAACAGAATTCATTACAACAGCTGCTTGGATTGATCCATCACACACAGCCTCCAGCTATCTGTTTTTCTCAGGCTTCCATCCTGAAGACTCTCTGTAAATTTGGCAATAATATTGATTATTTGAGCTGAGGTGTTCTATCATCATAAGCCGGGCTGCTGCAAGATTTTCACATTTTCCACTCTGAAGACAAACTGTAAAAACTGGGTGTCTGTGGTGGTGGTGGTGGTGTTGACGGTAGTCGTGAGGGTTGTTCCCGTGCCCGTGGCGCTGTTCAGAAGTCTGATTAATGACGCACATCAGGAGCACCCCCGCCAAAAACAAGACTCTGCAATACAACCTGCAAGCATCACTGAACTAAAATCTAAGATCTGTGGAAATGCTGCTATTTATGCCAAGAACTCTGACTTAGTTCAGATCTTTGATCCTTGATTTACATTAACAAAAAAACAACACAAGGCCTACCTGTGCCTGCCGAGGCTGTGAATGCAGACACCATGCTCTGAGCAAGATGCATTTCAAGGAATGCAGAGACAGCTGAATTAAAGAAACACTGAACCCAGTAGTTTATTCTGTTCTTGGTGGGAATAAATCTGCAGTGGTGGAAAAAGTACTTACTTAAATCTGTACTCAAGTAAAAGTACTGTTACATCACTAAAATATTTCTCACTTACAAGTAGAACTGTGGTGTTGGAAATATACTTAGTTAAAGGTACAAAGTATTTGTTTCAAAAACTACTCAGAGTATCAATTACTTTTCACTGTTGATTAATGCATCATCAATAGGGTTTGTGTTTCTCCATATCTTTACTCTGAACTCCCAACTCCTTCTCTGTTCTGCTCAGTGGTCACAGTCACCCAGTGCATTGCACATTTTCCATTACTTGAAAACGCTAGCATTTGATAAATCAATAAAGAATTTCACAGACAAACTGATTAATTATCAATAATGTATGTTTTTTTCTCATTTTCAACTTTCAGGTTTTTTTTCTTCTAAGTCTAAGTCTAAGCTTAAGTTGATTCAGTATGCATGAATACACTTTTAAATTCTTGACGATGAATGATGAATCATCATTAACATCTGGACTCCAAACCTGAGCTGCTGCAGTGTTTCATTTATCATCTCTGACTGATTGTTCTCATTGGCCTGTTTGTGATCAGATCACCTGATTGGCTCCTAAAATGCAGATGAAATGTTTTAATATTAATTTGAACTGTACCTCAATACTCAACTGTGATTTTAAAAGTCACCAAGTAGATTACACAGTGTACTGCATACTAAAGTACAAGTAAAAGCACAGACCCATAAAAACACAAATACCCCCCCCGCACACACACACACAAAAAGAACTACATAGCTGCAGTAATTTGAGTAGTTGTAATAAGTTTCTTCCATCTCTGTATATCAGAAATATTATTCAAACCATCATTGGACACTAATTTAACACTAGCAACCATGTGAACAATGTTTGTTAAAATGTTGAATCTAAATAGAGAGTACACTGAAACTGATGTTGATTTTCAGCTGCTGACCCTCCACAGCAGTACACTGCTTAGCTTTCTACAGTGGTACTCCTGCTGCTTCAAAACACAAAATAATATGCATATGTTCTGTATATGGAATCAGATAAGTTCACCGCCTATGGACAACCAGCCTTAAGTGACCCAGAAAACTATACAAGGTACAAGTTAGGTTTATTTATCATTTCACAACACAGGGTTATATAACAAGATTAAGTTGTAGCTGTTCCTTTGCTGCTCACAAAAACAAATGTTACATGCCTCAAACCTTAATTTTCCAGAATGTATTAGGGCCCAAGCACCAACTGGTGCAGGACTCTATTGAAACTGAAGGAATTCCACTGAATTTGCAGTTTTGGGGGGCTAAAGATGCTCAAAGTCAAATGAAACTTGGCACATCCTGTGATGGGGGTGTCAAGTAAACTAGAGAAACACAAAAGGGTGGACCCAAAAATGCAGACTGGAACAAAGAAGACAGAGTTCAAAAGGTGATTTAATCATAAACAAAACGTAACTGAAACACAGGCTTACAGCAATGATGAGGAAATCCTGAAGGCAAAATGGTGGCAAAATCCAAAATGGTAAATGTCCAAAAAAAAAAACTTTGTAGCAAGGTTTGTTGTAGGCAACTGGACTTCATAGAGTTCTTGAAGACGTTTCGCCTCTCATCCAAGAGGCTTCTTCAGTTCTGACTGACTGGCTTGGGAGTTCAGGTATTAAACCACTGTGTGGTCGTTAACACCTAGAGGGGGCATGTGTCCCAATTGCCCCCCTTCCATTGTGTGGACCTTGAGTTTCACCTGGGGGGGAGGTGTGAATGAGGGCCATTAAGGGCCCTGCCACCATGTGCTTTGTTGGAGTCACATGATTTCAGGTGGGTATCAAACTGTCTGGGGAGTGTTTTTAAAACTGCATTGCATGTAGCAGATAAATTATGTCTTAGACCACCTCCTCTGTTGAGAGATGGCTTTTCCAGGTTAACAAAAATGGCTTCTTTTACTCCTCTCTCAAACCATCTGTCTTCCCTGGCCAGAATACGGACATTAGTCAGGTTTCCATCCGAATGTTTCGAAATTTTTGAGCGAATTTAGTGAAAATGCGCAAAAAGAAAATGCGACTTTATGCCCGTTTCCATTTGTTATTATTTTGCGATTATTGAGAGGAGAGTGCGCCCTGAGATGACGTGATCGGAGAGCGTCTCTCTGCCACAAAACAAACAACACACTCGGCTGACAGTCAACGACTGATTAATAGCATTAATGTTCGCTTGTTTTATTAACTCCAGGAAAATTTCAATTTCTTCGTCCCCCCAAACATATCTTACTTTATCGTCCGCCGCTATTTTGTGTGACCACAACGTATACGTGTGACGTGGTATCCGGTCCAGTCATCGTTTATCCGCAAAACCTGTTTCCATAGCAAAAAGTCGCAATTTCCTTTTATCGATACTCAGACAAATCCACCCCCTCCAAGCGTAAAAACTTTTTTGCGAATTTTCGGCCTTTTTTCGAATTTCTAGCGTTTCCATTAATGTTTATTTTCGATATTTTTGAAAATTCGAATAAGAATAGGTGGATGGAAACCCCACTAGTGTTGTCTTCAAAAGAGTGTCCTTTATCCTTCAAGTGTAGATGGACTGCTGAGTCCTGACCTGAGGAGGTGGCTCTCCTGTGTTGAGCCATGCGCTTATGCAGCGGTTGTTTTGTCTCCCCAATGTACAGGTCTGTGCACTCCTCATTACACTGAACAGCATACACTACATTTTCCCGCTTGTGTCTGGGTGTTTTGTCCTTAGGGTGTACAAGCTTTTCACTCAGGGTGTTGCTTGGCTTGAAATGCACAGGAATGTGATGTTTGTTAAAAATCCTCCTGAGCTTTTCTGAGACGCCAGCAACGTAAGGAATAACAATGTTTTTCCTTTTGATGTTGTTTTCCTTTCTTTCAGACCTGTTTCTTTTGCCGGTTTTGACAAAGGCCCAATTTGGGTATCCACAGGTTTTGAGAGATGCCCTGATGTGTTTCTGTTCCTTATACTTACCTTCAGTACTGTCTTATACTTCCAAAAAAAAACAGTGGGAAAAACATAGAGAAGGCTCAGGAACTCAAAACCACGAACTAACAAAGGGACAGGGAAACACAGGGACTAAATGAACAGAGAACTAATCAGACACAGGTGGACACACAGGTGAAACAAATGACAATCAAAAGGGTGGGAAAAGGACAAAGACAGGAAGTAAAGATGAGACACATGAAGGAGGACCAAGACTACCAAAATAGAACAGGAAATAACCAACAAAATACCAAAACCATGACACATCCACCTTAACTGCAGCCGTCACGGCTCGTTTCACCTGTATGTATGAAAATCAGTGGGCACCAGAGCATGTGAGCGGAGCGGAGCGCCGCGCCGCGCAATTCCCGCTCCCCGCTCAGGAGGATGTTCGCTCATCCGCTCTTCCGCTCAAAGTTGCACCAGGACGCTCCGCTCAAAACCGCTCAGCGCTCATCTTAAATTTCCTGCCGCTCCGGCTAAATCGCTCCACGCTCCGCTCAAATTTTTAGGAGAAATCATTTTCTGACATTTTTCCTTCATGTAATTATGCCAGGGCCCTGGGACACATGGCGTTTGATTTAATGATGTGACCAATACATGTCAAGTCTTATTTAACTGGCTGTTAAATTATCACGCTGTTTCCCAGCTGTGAACGTAACACCTCGCTCCATTCATGTTGCCCCGCGTTTCCTATTTAATTATTAATTTATTTACTAGAGTAGCCTACGTCAAAAAAAAAGGTCACTTCGCATCCCAAGGAGATAATAGCGTAATGCATGCATGCGATCCATTTTCAAAAACAGGCTCTTACCACAACGATCACTTTATGTAAACCCACTCTGTATTGTTAAGCATAGTTAGTGTATGTTTTTATGATATGTTATCCCACTTTTTATCACACAATGTGCAATCCTCGTCTCGGCGATTCCGTGGTGAAGTTGAAACATATAGCCTACGCACACAGAGACACACACACGCACGCCACACACACCGCTCCCCGCAATATCCCTTCTATTATTCGATTCTGTTAATTCCACGAAGCGTCAGAAAGTCACAAAGGGCAGTTCATTGCACTGTCCGTAATTTTTAATTTTACACACTAAAATCAAATAGCCTAAATGTTATTTTACAAATGTTATAACCCAACATTTTTAATTGATGTGAGTGCATCGGAGCGAACTGGAGCGGAGCAAAATCCCCGCTCCGGCCTTTGAATTGAAAACCGCTCTGCGCTCAGACCCGCTCCAACCTATTTCGTCCGCTCCGCTCCACCACCCGCTCCACGCTCCGCTCCGCTCACATGCTCTGGTGGGCACATGTATCATGACATACAAAAGCATATGAAAAAGACATACAAGAAAAGCATTTTGGAGCCATAGCCTATGGCTCCAAAATGCTTTCTTGTATGTCAGGAAGTCAGCCATTTTTGGGAATTTTTAGCTGTTGGATCTTTAACGAACACTCCTAGAAAATTCATCAGATAGATTTCACAATGTTCAGAAACAGTGCGTGCTATCTAGAGATGTTCACGACTGAAAGTTATTACAAGATTCTGTGTTTGTTAAATGGCGTGGGCATGGCCATGGTGTGGTGTTGAAAGTTTTGCCATGAGAGAGGAAGTTATTTTAACTTTAGTGTAAATGTTCAAATCTGCCCCAGACTTCACATGTTTGATAAGAGTCCTGGCCTGAACACACCTACATGACAATATTCAGGTCATAGCCATAGCGCCACCTTCTGGAAACAGGAAATGACATGTTTTACGTTGTGATGTGTTCCTCCTTGCAGGCTGACCAGATCCAACTCAAATGAGGTCAGATAAGTCCTAACACCTTGATAATTCTGTATTGTGAAGATTATGACGTTTCGTCAACTGGCATTAACCTGGTGACACGGTAAATTCCAATCTTTCACCATGGCACAGGAAGTTGTTGTAACTTGACAACTGTAGCAGGTTTGACACTGGTTAATAATGTGGGGTGCCAGTCAGAGTCAAGTCTGGCAAATAAGAAAATAGAACAAAGATAGTTTTGTCAAGCTATACAACAAGTGCAATCAGTAATTCAATAATTTCAGCAAGAAAATCAGCAATGCACATTCAGACAGACAGACCACAAATCAGGTAAAATGTCCATTACAGTTTTCCCATAAGCCCAACACAGGTCAGTCAAATCCAGTTCACAGCCCCCTGTGTAACAGGAGTGGTTTGGACCCAAAAGCAGTACAATGGAGATCGGGAACAGTTGGTAATGACCTTTATTGTCACAGCAGAGCAGAGCAGGATGAGTTAACAGTTCGTTCTTCGGGCTGATAGCCCTCACATAGTCTTTGAAGCTTAGGCTTGGGGTAGGGATGAGGCCAAACCCGACCGCGTGACCATGGGGGAGAACCTGAGCCCTCGGACCCGTACAGTTCAGTTCCTTTGCCGCGCGGAGTAAAGGGAACGAGCTTACTGTGGCCGCCATAGCTGAAGCGAGGAGTCTGCAGCCTGAAGAGCCAGCCGATGGTTCAGAGGTGCTGACGAGGAGTGAGCAGCAGGGAAGTCACAGGCAGAGGAATCGAAGCCAGGAGAGCAGACCGAGGAAGCGGAGGTGCTGACAGGGAGCAGACAGTGGGAGAGCCAGGGCCAGGCGGAGGTGTCGAAGCCGGGAGAACAGACAGATGCCAGGGACGCTGAGGCAGAGCAAGTGGTCGGAGACGGAAGGCAGGTAAGTTTACCAGGAGGCAGGCGAGGAAAGCAGGTTGGGAACAGGCAGGGTCGGCAACAGATCAGACAGGAAAAGAGTTCTGGAAAGTCTCGCATGGATGCAGTAGAACAATCTGGCAAAGACAGGAGAGTTAGTGAGGCTTATATACAGGGCTGATCGGGGAATGAGCTGCAGCTGTGCAAGCAGGTGAGAGGAGTTGGCCTGAAGAGGTGCACGTGGTGGAGTGGAGCAGAGGGAGGGAGAGTGGAAAATCACTGCAGCAGAGGGACAGGAGGGAAACTGGGAGACTGAGACTGTGACACCCACAACTTGTAAAGTCAGCTCCAGGTTTTACCACAGATCCTCCCAATACCCAAATTTAGGAAATCACAAACACAGATAACAGTACCTCTATCTGCAGTTCAACAGCAATCCCAACAGTGTTACTATGTACAATATATACACCAGATACTCACGGTACTGTGGATCAGTCAGTCAGTCAGAAGTCAGTCAGGTCGGCGGCGTCAAGCCTTAGCTTCACCAATACCAGCAACTCCTGAGGAAACTCTGACTGGGAAATACACAGTCCACCAGTTTATTCCTCCTCCTGACGCAGACTCCAGAGGGGAGACTTCTGTTTGTACACAAGCCGCTACAACAACGCAGACTTTGCAACATGGTCTGATGCCAAGGCAACTGGTGTTTCTCTCCTCCACTGAGGAACAAGCACACGTGACATGATGAAAAGGAGACATGCTAGTAGTTTTTGTGGAGGTTGGGTTCAGACTGCAGGGAAAGATGTGATCAGATTGTTGGATGATTGTGGGTGTTAACTGTGGGAGATATGAATGCACATTGCATGTATATGTATGAAAATTGGTATCATGTATCATTTCCAGTCGTATGAAAAAAAAAACTCTTGGAGCCGTACTCTAATCCCATCAAGCAGTCAGCCATTTTGAACAAACAGTGCCACTTTTGTACATTTTTGGCCATTTCCACACATTGTACTTTTACAAACTCCTGATATGGAATTAAGCAGATCTACTTCAAAATCTGTTTGTGCAACCCAGAGACATTGGTGACATTTTTTTAAAATTTAATTTATTTAAAACAGGGATTATTCATGTAAAATCAACTTGTATCTCTCACATCATTATTTCTCCTGGAAATAAAATTTAAGCACTGTTCCAAAGACGGATCTGATTCATGAGAGACTGCACCACCCAAAGAAACTTGTTTTCTGTCCACCTGTCAATCAAATGATAACTTGGCTAAACAGTCCATGAGTCTAGAGAGTGAGTTGGTCTATTACTATGTAAATCCTGCCAAATTACCATACATTCTCATCAGTGCTGTCCAGCTGGAACCTGCTCCAATAACAGACCTCAATATTCCACTGCTGCCTGTGCAGTATATTATCTCTCTGCTTTCTTAAGATGCTTTAGCATCATGGCAGAGCACTGAATGTTCTCTTCCAATGGATTAACATTTTGTTCTTTTGCTTCTGTTGCCGCTTCATATCAGTCTTTAACATCAGATGATTTGCACAGTGTTAAAAATGGGACTAATACTAATTTGTCATCATTTGAACGGGGGCAAAGAGATATTTTGTTACACTCATGACCATATTTTTTCCCCCTGTGTTTTGTGTAGCTGTGTTTGTGTGAGACTGTGTTCCTGTGATTGTAACCTGTAGGTTGTGATGGGCTGAATCTGCAGGTACAGCCGGGGCGTGACCTTTGCTGGTTGGTCCTTTTCTGTCTGTTAAAATGCTCAGGGCCACATTTCCCAGTATTGATGTACCTTCACTTTTTACAACGGATTCTAAGGTATACCTTAGCAAAGGAACTTGTTTTCCAGACTGTCCCTTAGCAGGTGCCCTTAAGGAAGAGCTGCTAAGGTAAGCTGTCAGCTGTCTTTCACCTTGGTGCATGCATCGATTTATCACTTGTAAAGGCTCATAAATGATGTTGCCAAAATTATTTTACCACAGTCTAATATAACAACTAAGGAAGCTTTGCCTACTAAAGATCATCTGCTTCATCTATTGAAGAATCCAGACAAGACCATGTGACAGTTCAATAAATATGTAGCCTACAGCCTACAAAATATAAAAGCAGTGTGAATTGGGACATATGACACAGACTGAGACTTATTGAAAGGTCAGGATTAATGATAGAGCTAAATGTGTGAATGAGTTTGTTCTCGAACAAACTAAACAAATGTCACACAGTATGTGTCATCGTCACACAATAGGCACCTGTAGCAGCATATCCACGTTTACTTGCTCTGTGTGTGTGTGTGTGTGTGTGTGTGTGTGTGTGTGTGTGGTCTATGTCAGCACTGTGCTTCTCTGCTATCTGTTCAGTTCTCAGGGTCAGTTTGGGGTTCAGGCTACTAGACAGTCATAGCCATATCCTCAGTGAGCTCCATTACATAAAAAATAACTTAGTGTTTAGTGTAGATTAGTGTTATGGATAGGTTCTATATTTTTGGGGCTACCATTATTGTAAGAATATCCAGGTCAACATCATTTCAATATTAATTAACATTATTATGAACATAATATAAACTGTGCAGGCGGCGTACAGCCGACCTTTGCTGCGGCTGCGTGTGAGGATGAAATGCCAACTTCAGCCTGTGATCTGTCTCTGATTGAACAGCCTCATGGAAGTGATGAAACAGATTCTACATTCCGTTCGTATTCAGAGGCTGCAGCTGTTGCTCTGCGGTGCGGAGTGCCGAGCCGCTACTGGGACACTGCTGACACGCGCCTCTGCGCATCTGGTGTAACCTCTGATTTACACCAGGCGCGGCACCCAGAGAAATACGCAGCCATTCTAGTCAGTGCTCATGTTCACACCAGATGCACCGCGGCGCGTGTCAGCAGCGTCCCAGAAGTGGCTCGGCGCTCCGCAGAAAATACACAGCAAGTCTATTTTTGACGGATGGCGCGTCAAGCTGCGCAGAGGAGATCGAACCAGACAGGAAGTCCCGACACGAAAAGCACAGTGAATCCGGTCAATTTTCAAAATAAAACATCTCGTGTCGACGACGGATCGTATTTCACTTAACACTCAACATTATGTCATACCTGGCGACAACAGGTATGTTTCATAATATTGAGATGATTAGGCCTATAGATGTATTTTTTAATTAAACAAAGCTCCAAAACTTTGATCCATGACTTTGAAGACTACAGCACAATAAAGAAGGAAATAACAACATTAAACACAATTAGAATATACAAAAAGAGAAACCACATAACTACATAGACTACTTACCCATGGTAGAAGCACAAAAATCAAGGGAAAATGACAAAACGACAAAGTAAACAAGTCAACAACTGCTTCGCTTCTGAGACGCTCCGCTTCTGAAACACTGCTGCTGTGAATTGAAGTTGCGAGTATGATGGAACAAAACCGCGGTGACGTGGCGCAGCCGTGCCTGGTGTAAATCCCGGGTTAGGGTTGCATGCAGTGAAACTACATTAAATGAATATGATTTATATGGAGGAAAATAAACAAACAATAGTTTGTTGTTAGTATTGTGCTGACCTTTATTTCACTAAAAGTGAAATTGGATTGTTTCATTAGTTACTTTTTTCAGCTTCTGAAGAGGGGCCTGCCAGAAAAAGTTTGAGAGCCACTGGCCTCGCTCTTGGCACAGGAAGCCCTTTAGTTCATCCCTCTGAGCTGTTAACTGTACAGGTTCAGTGTGTGCGTGCCCAGCAGCCCCATTCAGCCTCTGTTTTAGAGCCGGTTATTATTAACACCCACCAGGGAGCTCGAGCCTCTGTAAAGGAAACTCAATTTGCCTTCTCACTTTCACTCTGATCCAATAGGCCATCTGATGTCACAGACATGCGTCACTGTGTCTCATTCAGTAGGGTTTAATTACAGGCCCTGAAATGTCTAGAGACAAAAAGACTGCGCCTGCTGCGTGCTTGTAATTATTTTGGTTCAACCAATATGGATTTTACTGATATCTCTCTAGTGGAGGCAGCTGATGGTTGATGTTTTGTGCAAACAAACACAAAAATAAATATGTAAACACTCACATAGTACCAGCCGCATATTAAACTGACTGTACCCGAGCTAATATTCTGTACTGCTGAGCCCACCACCTCTGACTGTAGAATATAGACACACACACACACAGCTGTTATCTGTACAGCACCTCTCACAGTAGCAGTAAGTACCAAATACTTGTATCAAGTTTGATTTTAACTTGATGTACAGTGTTGAACAAACCTTTTTATGACCTATTGCTTCAGTCTTAGTAGAGTGTCTAAATGAGAAAATCTGTGACACATACAAGATCTCAACTTTCTCCAGACAATCAGGAACCTCAGCCTGACATATAGAGCCAAGATGTTGAGTGTCATGCTTCACTAGTATGTGTAACTGTCTACTGGCTAACAGCACTTTGCAGGAAAAAACTAACCTGCATGTGTTGATTCTGTTTGTTTACTGTAGTGAAAGTGAAGAAGTACAGGTTCTGAAATGTACTCAAAGTATAAAAGTAAAAAGTCGTCCTCTGAAGGACATTTCTACGGGCTTTTTGTGTGCAAAGCTAACTGAACCTGAGTCTCCCTCTCTGTCTTTTTACACCCTGTTACATCTTTTATCTTGTTTTTGTATTGTTACATCTTGTTACATCATTTATAGGATTTTTATCTTATGTATTGTTACATTATTTTTGCTTTGTTACATCATGTTTTTCTTGTTAGGTCTTTTACATCATTTGCGTCTTCTTATGTCGTATTTAACTTGTTGCACTATATACATAATGTTGTCTTGTTTATCATCTTCATCATCTTCATCTTCATAAAAAGTAACCCTCTGAAGGACATTTCTGCCAGCTGTTTCTGTGGAAAGCTAATTGAACCTCACCTTTTTTCCACAGTCGTGTCTCTGTCTGTTTTGTCTTGTTACATCTTTTATATTGTTTTTAATCTTGTTATATCTTTATTGTAGTCTTCTCATTATGTCTTTTATGTGTTATTTTTTGTTTTGTTATGCCTTTTACATTGCTTTCATCTTGTTACGTCTTTAACGTTATATTTCATTTTTCTTTTTCATTTTTCCACCAACTGAGCCACCCGAGCGCCCCTGCCTTCTTAACATCTTTTACATCATTTTTGTCTTGTTGTGTCTGTCGTGCATGATATACTCTGATGGATACACCAGGAATCATCTTTTATATGTCTTATTGCGTCTGCACAGACAGCCTGTCTCATGGTAGAGATGTCCATGCTTAGACTTTTGATTTTCCAGAGCAGGCAAGAAACATCAAGGTTGTTCAAAGTCACAGATATAATAGTAGAAGTAGTGACAGATGCTTTGACCAGCCTTGTTAAATCATGACAAACAACTCTTAATGTTATTTTTGTTGGCCTTTACATGTTACAACACAATGAGTACAACTTAGGCAGAATTCAAAAAGAACTGTTTTAGAGCCCTGAATCCACTCTGACCTAAAGTCGTTCACAGCCAGTAAAATAATGTTGTCCTGGCGCACACTTTTCATTTTGAGGATAAGGAAGTTTTAAAAGTTTTGCCATCAACAGCTGTGAATGTCTCTGGTTTTATTCACAATTTACAGAGCAATTTACTAGTTATTTCTCTATAAATTAAGCACTACACACACTTGTAAATGAGATGGCATAACAGTTTAGGCCATACAGATCGGTATCTTCAGTCTGATTAGAGCAATCAGCAAAGATGGACAGGAAATGCAATAAAAGACTGGAATAAGAAAGTGTTGTTGGCCAAGTCTAAGATAAGAAAACAGAAAATGGTCTTGAGACTGGACTCAAATACTACATCTGTGCTATGCAGTCAGAGAGGTAATGTAATAACAAAAAGAATTTGTAGTGAAATAGTTCTCCAATAAGTAAGGGGTTAAATAAAGGAAAAAGAAATAATACACAATATTCTTTTTTTTTTTTCAGTGACAGTTCAATTAAAGGCAGGACATGAAGGTGTCAGAAGACGAACAGGTAACTTGGCACACTGAACGAGTTTCCTGTAGGGAAACGTGCCGTGTCTGCACATGTCTGATGTCTGAGGGGAGCAGTTGGCAGAGTGGAAACAAAACAAGTACACGAGCATGTGCCGAAGACAGATGGACCTGCAGCTTCAGCTGTGCAATGACCCACTTACCTGTGTGACCTGCTTTGTTTTACGTTAAAAATGGATGACACAGAAGCCCTGAGGAGAGGAGGAGGAGTGCTAAGATGGAGATGAAAAAAAAAAACATTCATTTTTTCATCAGTCAGAGGAAGGCCACTAACAGATTAAATCAATCGTTGCTCCAGGAGGAGGTGGCGTATGTAGGGGGATAGCTGTAATGCTAAGTATCTGGCTTTCATCTCTCTTCATTTGTAGTTAAAAGGATATAACACTGTGGGCGTACTGGGCAGCTGCCTGCAGTAAATGTGTGAAACTGTGTTTGACTTTCCCTGGACATACTGCAAAAATGGCCAGTTCAAATTTAAGTGAAATCATTTTAGATATGAAAATAAGATAATTTACTGCACCAGTTTGTTTGTTTGTTTCAAGTAAAATCATGCTCATAAGATTTCTCAAAATAAGGATGTCCAGATTTATTCATCATTATAAAACACAGGGTTGTATAATGAGATCCTTTCTTGCTACTCAGAAAAATAAATTAAAAAAATAAAATTATATACAGTAGACTGGTTGATTAACAAATCCATGATAAATATAATTGGTGTTCTTGTTTAGATATTAAATTATCAGCCAGTCAAGACCTAAGAACTTTATCTGATCAAGAAGTCTGACATTACTCTATTGTCCTGTGGTGTATCAGTGAAGTGTATGAACTACACTGCAGACTGCAGTCACTGTTACAGTGACAAACAAAAAGATAGATCTCTGTATCCTCACTGCAAAGCTGCATTATTATGAACTCTGATGAACTGGTTGTGGGTCACATCTCTCTCGTGTGTCCTAGCCGTGTCTCTCCTCATCATCTCCTTGTACTTCTCATGCATTGGTTCTGTGTAGATGACTGTGCAGCTGCTGTGCCTTCTTTGACATACTTGTTGTAAATTGTTGTTAATAACTATAAGATATAAGTTGGTCATTCAAATTAATACAAAAAACATGAATACGTCACACCATTTAGTATGATGTCATTTTATAGAGCAGCCTGTTTATTTAATATAGGCTCCTATATGATAAGCAGATTTGAAAACCAGTTTCTGTCATCTCTGTTTGAAGGTGTTTTTCCACATGCCCCACTTCAGCTTCAGCCTGACAACAGGTGGTCTCTAGTCTCTACAGAAAATAAGTCATGTCACTGAGTCACATCATGCCCTAGATCCACACTGGAGACTGACGCAAACACTGCAGTGAGACTTCTCCAATCTTTTATCAGCTTTAAATCATTGTTTTTCACAACTAAATGTGATATTTGTACACACACACACACACACACACACACACACACAAATTGGCCAACCAATTTTCTTGCCTATAGGGCAGCTTTGGCACTGCATCGTGTAGGTCACAACTGGAAGGGCACCATAGAGGTCACTTTATCACATTTTGTCCAATGGAAGGGCACCTTATCACATTTTATCTACAATAGGTGCGAACATCATGGGGGGTGAAGGTGAAATAATGTACTGAGATGTGTGTGTTACCAATTAATAATAATTACTATTAATAATAATAGTAAGAATTTAAGTAGTAAATATTTAAGGTTTGATGTCTTGAATAAAATTTCTTAATAACTTTGTATGTATGAATGTAGTATTTATTGTGACGGCACAAAAGTAATTCTTAATTAAATGTGACTTCTGCATAAACTTTGCTTTTTTCTTAGTGCTATTTGTGTCATCTTGAGGGGCATTCTACAGGTGTAATTTAGTGCAAATCTTTGTCTTTTGTCTGCATTTTAGGCTAACGTATGCAGTATTTTGTGTAAAGAATGTAAATAACCTACAAGCCAAAGCACTCATCAAACACTATAATGCATAATCAATTGCCAGAGTCACTTTCACTTCAGCTGGGAGTCAGTGCAGTCATCCTCCAGTGAGATAAACTAAAACTCCAGGCATCTGTTCTCTTTAAATTAGTTGCACAATGCTCCCGTCTAGTGGTTCAACAGCAGCTCTGCAGTTTGAAGCTCTAAGTTCATACCCAGTGTTATCTTTGTGCTTTGGTAGTAGCTCACAAGTATGGAGAGGCATTAACTGTATACTGAAACTGTAGAGTCCCAAAGTCTAGTTTTATTAAATTCACTTAGCATTAAAAAAAACAAGCTCTCTTGCTCAAGAAGATTACTGTCACAGTTACTGAGTCTAGATGAAAGAAGGAGAGTTTTGAATTTTCATCATCAGCTGAAGTGGGTTGTAGATTCGGTTCACTGTGGTCCAGTCACAATCGAACAAAAGCAGGAAACTGCTGCTGCTTTCTGGTTTATTTCATTATAGTAACAGTGTGGTCTGTCTCTGTCTCTCTACCGCCTCTTCCTGCCTGACTTCCTCAACAACTTATTGCTCTGGTTGGATTCAATCAGTTTCATGCTACTGCGTTTGATGTCTTTGCGGGATGGAGAGCATTTTTTGTCATCATCATCATCATCATCACTGAGCTGGGCAGTGTCTGTGCAATGGAGGCAAGAAAGAAGGCAGGAAGACATAAAATGACAGGGAGTCTTCAAACTGAAGCCCTGGCTGCATCCCTGACATGAACTTATTTTGCTGTTCTTTTTGTTGTTGCTGAACATGACTTTTAAAGACAATTTTAGTTTCTACATTTGCGTCTCATCTAATAAATGAAGACTGAAATGAAAATTAGAGATCTCTTTTCTTGAATTAAATTCGGGGGTTCTTTCCATGGGAACTTATTGTCAGCATATGACAGAAATGGAATATAACATTCATAAGTATGTTTTCATCAGGGTATAGTCACCTGAAAACAGGAATTGTTGTGTTTTCGTTAGATCAGAATGAGCCCTTTATATCTACAGTGGGAATCACTCCTCTTCCACAGAGGTCACCATGTAGCACCGCCATGTTTCTACAGCAGCCCACAAGGGACAAACCAAACACTAGCTCTAGATACATCTAGTTTCACAGCCACCACAGTTTCTGATGCAAGGTGTTTGCAGTCTGCAAGCTCACCGCTAGATGCCACTAAATCCTACACACTGGTCCTTTAACACAGTTAGAGCAGTAACCTCTGACCCTGTGAAAAAGACTTGCTTTTGTGGTGATTGTTGGATTACAGCTGACTGAGTGACACTTTGGCTTCTCTTCCAAACAGTGGCAAAGAGCCCACTGTTCCCACTCTTCACAGCACTTTGTAATGAACACTTAATTGTACTGGTGATGCTGGGGCCTACAGTTGCATTGAGATGGCCCCAAGTGAGGTTCTTGATTTGTGTAAGTCTATTATGCACTTTGTCAGATCTCTGGACGGTCCCACTGTGATGTTTGTGTGTGCATTCAAACCTATTCACACAGCATCCTACTGTAGTAAATCATGATCACTGACAATTAGAGGCAGCCTCACAAAGTTAAATGACATGCAGCCAATATTTATTATACATGGTGCTGTATGTTTTAAGTTTTTAACCCATCAGATTTTGTCATATTTGCAAATGAAATGTATAAAAGAAAGCCAACTCATGATGCTGTGACTCAGCAGCACATTTCCCACTCATTCTGTCCATTGCCTCTTTGGTCAGTACAACTGTCCCGGTGTCCTCTGTTCTTTCTGCCAGTGTTCTCTCCTCACTGATAACTGGCCATTGTACCATTAGCTCTTAGGTTGTTGTTACTACACTTCTCTTATGATGCAGGAACAGACTAGCAGGCTTCTTAGCTACAAATTTAACAGAGTGAAGGTTTTATGGACTTACATCTTTCCTTGCTAGATTGAAGGTTGTTTTCTCACTTAACGGAATAAAAATATATTTTAGAAGATACATATTGTATCAAATATTATATATACCAGTATATTTTATATGACTCTTATATTTAGCTGTAGAAATGAATTTTCTTTTTGTTTCCTAACTGCATTCAGGAAAACATCCTGCCTCATCTTAGGATAGGAATTTAGTTATTACAGAAGCATCATAACATAAGAACTTCCTACATTGCATGCAGATGCAGACAGTCCTAAATTCAAAATAACAGAAATGGCAGCACCACTGTTGACGTGCTCCTCACCTATAGGAGTGGCTGATCTATTGGCTCCATCGTGTTGAGCTGTTCCAGCAAACTGTAAAGCTAAGGAAGAAAAAGACGTAGAAGTGAAGGTTGTGGGGGGTGAACACATCGATCAGACACGACTGACTCATGGTCACAACTATTAAACTGGAAGCTTTACCCAGAAATAGAGATTATAGTTACATAAAATGTTGACCTTTGTTGATTGAATCTACACAAAATCTGTTTTTTTGGTAGCTCCATTACATGTCCCATCCTTAAAGTGATACTCCACTTTGTGAGAATAAGCCATCAGTATGTACTCACCACTATGCCGATGTGATGATGGGTGAAGGTCTTCAGTTCACAAAACAATCCTGGAGTTTTAGGAGAAACAGGGTAGCAGCCTCATCCAGTACAATGGCAGTGAATGGTGACCACGGATAAAACGTTAAAAATAGAACACAAAACAAACACAAAATGTCTCCATCCTG
>JAJHUR010000800.1:4468-14957 GCA_027495735.1 Lutjanus campechanus
CTTTTTCTTCAGCTTTTTCCTTTTTTTTGCTTCCGGGAGGTTTTTTTTTTTTTTTTTTTTTTACTGAGTCGTAGAATGAAAACGCTATAGTCACTCAGGCTGTCCAAGAAATGCACTATAAGCAGCAGCTTATTTTCAACTGGCGCTCTGTGGAGTTGGCTGTTAAATTTTTCATGACCTGAGAGTCTTTATTGAGCAGAAACTGATCTCATTCGGCTGTTAGTGTCACTCCAGTATGTTTTGTTTTGGCAAAGCTGAATTATTTCAAAGCTCTGACTTAATGTAGCAGCGTTGTCTATTTTGTCCCCTGACTAGAGAGGCTGCTTTGGATCACTAGTAATCAGTACTCTGTTTATTTTGTCTGTGTGATTCAACAGCCAGGACAGAAGTACTTTATGGTGCACCATCGCCTCTGGGATTTGTTTTAGATAGTTCCTTTGTGGAGGGAAAAAGCTTTTATGGCAGGAATAAATTCAAGTTGTAATCTAATGTGATGTCTGCGCTCGCCTGACTGATATCCAAGTAGATCATCCTTATAATTACTACCGGTGCATGCCCCTTTTTCTCTCAGATGCAATGCATTTAAAGCTACTACAAAGGGTTTTTAACTTTTTATGAAACAGATCCAATTTATTACTGATGCCTCTATATTACCCACATAAGTTAACAAGACAATCTGCCAGGAGATTGTCTGTTTCTATATAGATACCCTGAATGCCTGCCACCATGTTGGACTCTCCTCAAAATCAAATGAAACGAGCTTGTGTTTACATTTTTCGAGGCAGAGTTACAGTTGAAAAGAAGCAGGAGCAGATTTTTATTTATATAATTTGTATTTTTGGCATTATATTTTGTGGTTATTACCACTTTTGTCCACAGGGGCTTCCAAAATCAACAGAATATGAAAGTTCCTTGTAGTAGAATTGCCTGTTTTGTCCCCTGACTACAATGACTTAAAGGAGAAGTTTGTAATATAGTATATACAATATGCCGTTAGAGATCAAGGAAATCATGTTAAGTTGAAATACGTACTTGCTTCTCTGACATGAACGCTACATAACAGCCAAGGTGTTCTCCTTTGAAATTTCTATTCTGGGTCGGAATAACCGTTTTTGTTTGCCTGTTTCACGTTAATTAGAATTCAAATTAATGCCGAATGTTTGTTTAATGAGTAAGTGTCTGTTTATGAGTCGTAAGAAATCACTAATAATCTTTTAGAAGGAGTAGATGTTTGTAACGGTTAAATTGAGCAATATTTTAATGCAGTCTGGCAGGCAGTGAGACAGGAAGTCACTTAACTCAAACTCTAGAGTGTGTATTTTCAGAGCAGTGGGCTTTTGTTTTCAGGATAACGGACGTAACTTTACATTGACAGTGTAGGACTTGTCGTCGCTTGTTAATTGTCAGGTTAGGCTGTAGCGCTCATTTTACGCTCTATCAGTGCTCCTGCAGTCTGCCTGAGCCTCCTTGAGTCCGGGGAGTAAGGGGCAGGGTGAAACAGCTCGCTTCAACTATAAATTTATCCTAAATAGGCTTTCAACCTATTTAACAAACAGTCTATGGCTCCAGCTTACTATTTGGACTGCTGTACTCATTTTTGCATGGGCACTTGCTGCATATTGCTCCATTAAATGCGAAGTAGGCTTCAGATCACTGGTAATCATAAGTCTGTGTGATTCAACAGCCAGGACACTTTATGGGTACTTTATGGATGCACAATCACCTCTTGGATTTATTTGAGATAGTTTCTTTGTGGAGGGAAAAATTCCGTTATGGCAGGAATAAATTCACGTTGTTGTCTAATGTGATGCCTGTGCTCGTTTGACTAATATCCAAGTATCATCTTCATAATTAGTACCTGTACGTGCTTTTTTCCTCGAAGATTTGATGTATTTAATAAAAATTAAGCCACAGTTTAGGTTTGTTTCTTCCCATGCCAGCCTCAGGTGCGTTTTGTCACCCCACGCCAAGTCACATTTGTATGTGTTTAATCAAGCACGCGCTCCTGGAGAGTATTTTCCACATCAGTGGCACTAGGTGAATAGTCAGAGAGTCTGTCCTGATTGTACCACTGCTATTACCATTACATTGACTTTTGCATGCAGGATGAAGTGGAGCTCGAGGCTCTTGATAAATACTGCTCTTCTCTTTTTATGACAGATTCTTAGATGAGAGCTGCTCTTGTGAGGTGCGTGGCGTTTCAGCTTATTTTAAGTTGGTGAGAGGATGTTACACCTCCCCAAGGCACAGGAATTCCGCCTCTCTGAGCTTAGTCATCTTGATTGGTTGATCTTCTGAGCGGGGAAACATTGTCTGTCGTTCAGCGCTGGCAGGAGCGATGAAAATAAGAAAAAAAAAGAAGGAGTTTTTCTCTAGACAGCTGAAGGCTAAATGGCAATCTAATCCTAGGAGTGGAATTTTCTTTCATAGTTTTCGCTGAATGCAGGGAGGTGGGGCATTATCAGTGGAAACAACAAACTGTCCTCTGTTTGTGTTGGCGTGTGAGCATGACAAATGTAAATCTGGCCCCAGTAGTGGTGTGTTATCACCCCTGCCTTGTTAAGTTGGGGAGGTTTGGCAGCCACAGCTGTCAGGCTGCCCTCTCTGACTCAGTAGTATGACTCTTCCTCTAAGAAGAAGAAGTAAAAGAAGAAGAAAGGAGCAGGCTCAGAGCCGGGGAAGCAAAAGGAGACGAGCATCAGAGCTGGAACTGTACACTGTAGCAGCCCAGCTTTGTGTTGGAGTCATGACTGACAAGAGCGTTGGTTAGCTAGTGGAAATGGCTTCTGCGTCATGTAAACCTGGTGTTGGCAAGGGCAGCTGGTGCTGAGGCCAGACTGCACTAAAGACTAATGAGGTGTTTATCTGAGAGGTGGGGAGGCTGAAGTGCACTGGACTCTGCCCCTGAATCCCATCTGTCAGAATCCCACAGACACTGGAGGAGAGGAAACTTGTCCTGGCTTGACTGTGACAGGCTCACGGCCTTCTTATGACACAGACGATGTAATTTGTCCATCTGTTAACAAACATGTTTCTGGTTTTTTTTCTATTTGCAACCAGTTTGAGTTCGTTTTTCAATGAATGAGCGAGTTATTTTAGTTTTCTGTTAGGGCTGCACAATTAATCAAAACATCGAAATAGCACTATGTCTAAGTACATTATCCAAATGGTAGAAGCTGCTGTTTTCTGATAAAAGAAAAATATGTGCATCATAACAGCATTATAATGGTAGTATTGTAGTGCTGTCAAAATAATCGCAATCTGATTTATTTCTTTTTTTAAACCACATTGGTGCAGCCCTATTTTCTTTGCAGTGCTATGTTGATAAAAGTATCATCTTCATTATTTCTAACCACAGTACACAGAGTACGCAGTACACCCAGTAAGAGTTTTGTGTGAAAAGTCTTTTCACAGGATAAGATAAAAACTGTCTAACACTACTTTTAAGTTGACACATTTACTTTTTACAAAGCTGGCAGGACTCGAAATTAACCTTTTTTCCTCAGTGTCCCACCACTCTTCAGAATTCTTCTTTTAACTATCCCACACTTTACAATCGTCGTCCAAGGTTTCCCCCACCAAAGCCGTTAGGCCTGGTGAGAAGTATATTATGACGGGGGCCCGGATCAATATGTTGCCGCTCAATTTGCATGCACAACCTTTCTGACTCGGATATTACGATAAAGCAACCTTGAATAACACTACATATTTTTACCGTGTTCCTGTTTTGTGACACACAGATCCAAATGTTGCACACGTCGCTCTGCTAACCAAGGGTGCAAGATGTGTGGAAAATACTAATCTCTGTGAACAGATATCTGCATATGAATGCTGCCTCTGCCGGCATATGGGAATGCATATGAAAGCTGAATCGTCAGGCGATAGTTGATGGGTTCAGAAACCGGGGAAATACAGACTTGGCTGCCCTCAGCTCTGATGTTGCTAGTTTAATGGATACACCTTCACTGAACTCAAAAAAATAAAAGATGCAAAGAAATGAAACAGAGTGTACTTTTCAATTTACTACAAATGTAAACATATACACATGCAGTGTTAATGAGTAACTAAGCATTTCCAATTAATCAATTAATCATTATTAAAAAACATAGAAGTTTTGCTCATGCCAAAAAATACAAAATGAGTTTTTTTCCCTATTAGTCAACAACATATTGCATATTCTCTGATTCATTATATAGCCTATGAAACATATGAAGACCTAAAGGCCAACGTATTAAACACATACTTGAATATCAGGTAACATGTGGTGCACGCTCATAAAAATAATCTGTCATATTTCAAATCTTTATTTGATAGTAGATTGATTCAGTTTTACTTGATCAATCACATTCTCAATGACTGATTAATAGATAATCGATTAACTCATGTCATGTTTTAGCTTGAGAAAGCTCAGGTGAGAAAGTAACCATTTAGATTCCCATTAAGTGGTCAGTTTATCCAAATAACGCCAATTTGGAAAATTACCCCAACATTTTTGTAATGATAAGTTTCTCTGCTGTCCCAGAATCGCCCCAGACACTGTATGTTTGTGTTCCAGGTGCTATTTTTATGGTCCCAGGACAACGGGGCACCCTTAGTTTCGAGCGCTGAAAGCTGGACTGGTTTATCACAGTTTATTACAGAGAACTATATCTACTTCTACCCTTTGGATTTAATTGGAGCATCCCATTTGCATGGCAGCCAACCTCTTGTTGTTCTGCACAATAACTTGGCTGAGAGTTAATGTAACACCTGTTTGACTAATGGAAAAGGAGTGTTTTCTAGTCAGATAACCAGACTGTCGATGCAGATAATCTTCACCTCTGGTGAACGTCTCATAAATCAGATTATTTTCGTGGTTTGGGTCTGCGGCCCAGAGTTGCTACTTGTTTTATTTCTCGGTCAGATCAGATAGTATTTAGCCTCAGGTCACAAATAAATGAATGAGGAATATGAAACCCTGATGTTTATTTGAATAATTGGACATTGGACTTTTAATCATACTGCTGTTTCACCTGGCGTTTTCATGCATGTGCAGTAAATTTCACCTAGCATTATTAGTATTTCCGTGATGACTCAGATTAGACATGTCCTGATCATGTTTACATGACCCAGTTACTCAACTGAGTCATTCAATATTGACCATCTGCCAAGTTCAAATCCTGATTGGGTATTTATTTTTTATTTTCCTACATAACACAGCTATACAGCTACTTCTGAGGTAGACCTACACAGATAAATCCAGTAGAGCTGATGTCCTTGTTGTTTTAGTGTGTTTGGTATCCACAAAGTGAGGAGTGTCGGTGTGTAGCAGGAGGGTATGAGCAGCATTTCAACAGCCTCCGTCTCTAGATTGAACAAAATACACAAGTTCAAAAGCAGTATTCAATCAATGCTGCCACTTCAGAAGCCTGATGCACCTGCAAAACAGAAGCATAGCAGCTGTTTATCTTTGTCTTTTCCCCAAGCTGCTGTGCTCACTTCTGCTGAAGCGCTCTGTCAATGTGGAACTCCTCTACAAAACTGCCCTTTTCATGCCATTAAAGGGTTTGTTCCTGTGCAGTTTTTTAAGAAGAGTTTCAAGTGATTACGTGAGGGAGGTTGGTCATTTTTGACACAGAGGCCAACAGGTTACAGTAAACAAAGAATCTGGCATGGATTAAGATTTGTAAAGTTGATAAAAATCAGCCACAAAGTGCCTTGACAGGAACAGATTGGTTTGGGCAAACCGTTGCAAACATTTAAAACATGTCACGGATTTTTCTTTTCACTTTTACCATTTCAGTCATGAAAGTGGTTCTGTCATGGCACAAGTATGTGCCACGGAGGCCTACAGCAGCTGGTTTCAGTGATCAGTTCCTACACGCTGGCATAGCTTTTAGTTGGAATGGCAACCTGTACACTCTGTGCCCTCGCTGTGGGAACAATGAACAGCTGTTACAAAACCAAGCACAGTCCCCAAGATTTATGCATTTGATTTGATTAAAGTTTAGTTATAACAAAATGAAAATGAAAATTGGAGAGTTGACATAATCTGTTGGAGTCTTACAAGTAACTGACTTACAGTATGAAATATAATATGCATATGTTGATGGAAAAATGTTTTGTCACAGTGCTAAAGGAACAGAGACATCTTTGGACGGTGAATTGTGTACCAGAGTTGGTGTGAAATTGTTTTGGGAGCTTGTTCAGACCGTTGAGCGTTAGTACACTTCATTTGCCGTTTGCCTTTGCCTAACTTTCTTCAGTCACTGTCATCTTTTCTAAATGTTAACACGTTTCTCCCATCCTAAATGACAGTAAATCTAATTTGAAACTTACTGGCATTAATGTATGTAATGTATAACATATAGAATAATGCGACTGAATGATGTTGTTTCTGAATAGAGATTATTCTTGGTGACTAAATTCCCTGTCGATTAAACAGAAATTTTAAGGTCTAAAATTAGGAAAACACTCAGAAAACAGTTAAGTTTAGCAATTTTTTGTGGGGGTTGAACTGGCGACCTTCTAACCTTTAGGCCACCGATGCCCTAACTTGGATCACAGTGTCTGTGGGTAGATGGCATCGTTTACCAGCAGCTAACTTTAGCTGCCACAGAGTGTAGCTAACATTAGCATTAGCGGTGCTAGCACCAGCAGCCTGCTCTCCTTGCCTGTTAACATCCGCATGCTTGTGCTTAATGTAGTTACTCTGATCGAGTGGTTATATGTTACATTTTGTCAATCAAAATGCTGCCAAACTACTCTTTCTACAAGATGTCATCTGTCCCACTTTGCTGATAACGTCCGGGCCATGTGGGCATTAGACAGGGAGAGAGAGGCTGCTGTCTGTTGGGGCTGCAGCGCTGGCTAGTGGCAGGTGGCTGCGCAACATCTTAGAGGCAACAATTCACTGTCATTGTATATTAATAAAATATTAATAAATATTTAAACCGACTAACATTTCTGGTGCAGACTAGCGAGGGTGGTGACGTTTAATTGACTAGATGACTCCCTTAAATACCAGTCATGTTCTGAAATCTGCAATATAACCCAATGTGTTTTTCTACTTCATAAATTCATTAAAATTCTATCTGAAGCAACATGTTACTAGCTAAGATCACCATGTATGTTACATTATAATGTGCATGCAATCATGAAATTATTAGGGCAGAGTATTGTTTAAAAAATTACGACACCAGCACCGTTAAAGTGATACCAATACCAACAGAGTTCTTCATTTGATACCTTATTTTTCTGCCTCCATACTTCTGAACATCTTGGTGGCATCTTGACATGTTGAACTGCTAACTCTGTCAAACACACTGTGCTCGACTTCACCACCAAATAACTGTAGCTGCAGTAGTTGGCCAATCACACGTTGCATTGAACTGAACACTTGTGGTGATTGGCTGCAAACAAAACCATAAAACAAATTGTTTTTTTCTAGATGGGTACAAAAAGGATTGAACGCAGGTGTGGTTTAACTGGAGACGTTTCATTTTCAGTTGTACAGATACCCAGCCCTGCGACTTACACATGACTTTTCTTTGTTTTAATATTGATATTGATTTGTATTATATATCAGCCGTCTCTCTGCTGTCTAAATATTTGCATTGGCTATCAATAAACAACATTAAATAACACTTGAATTAAAAACCTGCTATCATTTGCATATATGACATTTTGCAAGTTTTGGGTCTTGATGTGTCCTGTCAGCAGGAAGTGTGGCCCACTTTGGGTCTTATTCTAGAAAGACGTCTAAATATACCCACTGTTAGGTTAGGCCTTTCCTCTAGCCTGAGAGAAACACCCTCAGTAAATCCATTTCTACACTACACCAACCACAAACATCGTCTGCCCTCATCCTCACACAGAAAGTCTGTTTTCTCTGTGTGCTTTACCCTCTGCAAATCTGTTCTTGAGGGGGGGGAGGGAAAGGTTTGATAAACATCCAATGATGACACAAGATGGTGCTATGTGTTCCGGATAGCTTCTTCTTTGTAGTCATCAAAGCAGTAGTGAAGTGGCCTTTTTGTTTGCTCCCTCAGAGGCTTGTTTTCCAATACCCAGAGCAGATGGTATGTGTTTTCCATGGATGAATCACTGAGCCGGGTGGGTTTTTGCGTCGCTGGCCTAGACTGTGAAGCTCGTATGTGTGTCCTCCTGGCTTAGCTGTGAGAATACACCTGTGTCAGTAAGCTATATATGAAAAAGGCTTTGTATTCACTGGTTTCTCGTTTTGTGTTTTTTTTCTTCCTTCCCTCAGACTCTGGAGGAGCCCCCCTACTTGACAGTAGGGACGGATGTGAGTGCCAAGTACAGAGGGGCTTTCTGTGAGGCCAAGATTAAGACTGCCAAGAGGCTAGTCAAGGCCAAGGTAAGTCACATTTCAAAGCGCTCATGATCCAAAATTAAAAATTTATTGTCTGTCTGCGTTGTGTGTGAAGTGGAATGCAGCAGGGCTAGAGGCTCTTGTCTTTGTGTGAAGGGTCTGCGATCGGGATCACACAGCTCAGCTTTAATGTGCATCCAGCACTGAGATAGGAGAGGGCCACATTTACAAGACAGCACATTCCTTTAGAGACCGGACTTGATTATTAGGGCTGGGCAATGTATCAATATTATACCGGTATCATGATATGAGACGACATATTGTCTTAGGTTTTTGTTACATCGTGTTGTGGCCTAAATATTGTCTTTTCCTGGTTTTAAAGGCTGCATTACGGTGAAGTGATGTCATTTCCTGAAGTCACCAGACTGTTCTAGCTGTTCTGTTGTTTGCCTGTACTCATTATATCCACTTTACTGACGATTATTTATCAAAAAAACTCATTGTGTTAATATTCTGTTAAAGCACCAAAGTAAAGTAAATCAAAGTAAATATGGTGATGATTTATTTTAGGACTGCCCCCTACTAAAGATTTTCTTAGTCAACTAGTCCTCGCATGTTTATGGTATTAATTTAATTTTTTAAATATATATTTTCGTGGCCACCTGTGAAATATGAACAGTGATTTTTTTGGTTGTGTCTGAACAACCAACGAGGAGAGTGAACATTTTGATATTTTTAACACAGTATAACCCCACACACGTGTATTGTGAAAAATCAGAAATGGTGCTGCTGAAATAAAACATTGTGTTGTTTTTGGGAATATGAATCATAATATACAGGCTCTTAAAGTGTATGATTCAACTTTTCCCCTGTTCTGGTGTTAAAAAAGCAAACAAAAATTGCAACAAATCGTAACCCAAGTAATGTGATAGCATTGAATCAGTAGATAAGTGTATCATCCCAGCCCTAATATATCGTAGGTTTTATTGCAGAATATCCTACAAATAGTGAGATATTATTTATAAGACATCTTGCCCAGCCCTAATGTCCTAATACTAAATTGTTTCTGAGACATTTAAATGATTTTTCTTGTCTCTGATGTTGCCAGCTGTGTTTCTTACATGCTCGAGCTCTACCACCTGGTTTAGGTTGTTAGTATTGCTCACACAGTTGAAATGCTGATCAGGGCCCCAGCTGTGACAGATGCAGGGTCTGGCCTAGCCCACCGGGTACCCATCACGTCCTCGGGCGCTTTCACGTTTTGTGACGGGGACAGCGCGCCTGCTCTTTTCCCATTGGTTTTATGCCTTGCTGATGAAGGCATTGCATGCTGCTCGTACTACAGTATCTCATTTCCCAGTGGGGCTGGAGCATCTGGATAATACAATAGAGACAGATCGCTTGTCTCTCGTTCTGCTAGAGTGTGTGGGAGGAACAAAGATTGGATGCTGGCTTTTTCACTGTGTCAATGCACTGTAGTTCCCCCTGTAGAGACAAAGGAGCAGCGATGTTCTGCCACTCTGGCACACCAGCTGAAATCATCCAGTGACGTGTCTTTTTGTCTCACGGACAGAGACAAACAACATGACAAAGTAGACCATGTGATGCACTCAGTTTGAATATTGTGGCCTAAAGTGAAGCTAATAGGACAGTCTCAGCTCATAAATTAATTACCATACTAATTGGCTGAGCGTGGGGTTTGTTTTTGGGTAGCTGTAATGTGTATCTGAGCTCCGTTACACAAACGTTGAAACATGGCAATTATTCAGCGGTTGTTGTGAGTCTGAAGATTCCACTGTAATGAATTCCTCTTTAGCTCTTTGGTTCATTAATCTCTGTCTGCTTGTTTAACAAAGTCGATGTCTGCAGCATATGGCGCTGGTGTCTTGTGAGCGATTTTTAAAACCCAGCGAAAGATCTGCGTGACATTCTTATTTATGATGATGATCTGTACTAGAAGACCTGCAAAAAAGTCAATTAGCACCGTGTCAGCATCACTCACTGTGACGTGTTCAGCACACATGTGATCAGTCAGGATGAACCCGGTGGCACAGTAACAAGTGCTATGTCAAAAAATGAGCGCTGCTTGACGGTGTCCACGTGCAGCGTGTGCAGAGTACATTTTATAGCAGGTCCTCTCATAGATCTCACTGCAGATTGCAAATCAAAGAATCT
>JAJHUR010000806.1:9528-24640 GCA_027495735.1 Lutjanus campechanus
GGAAGAAAATCTGTGAACTATTCAATATAACACCATTTATGAGTAAAGGTAACTTACACAAATGAAACATTTTTGATCCTATATTAACGTTGACTGCATAGTATGGTAATGTGTCGACATTTTTGTCAAGGGTTTCCCAAACTGTCATGTCAAGGGCCTCCAAAATAGATGCACATCAGACCATTAATTTTAGGTTTGAAGATATGAAAGTCTTGATAGTCAATCAATGATCAAACTAGGATCCCTATAAATTACAGTCCACTACACTGCCAGTCCTATTCTGGGGAACTTTTAAAGTAATCATGACTTACAATTATGTAGAAATTTATAAGTGACTTTCAATTCAACAATAATTAATAATAAAGCAATATTATAACAAGACAAAGTACAGTACAGTCCAATACATTATTATTATTATCTTTTTTTTTAATTATTATTATTATTACAATCTTAAGCATGTGTTTATTCCTTTCGTACTGTAATTATGCTAGCAACATTGTCCAAAGTGCACAATGGCAATATCACATGAAACCTGATTTTTCAGCATATTCTGCAGATACTGTTAGTTATTTTATGCGTAGCCGACCTCGTCATCAGATTTAAAATAACTATATAACAATTCTTTTTAAAAAGTGCTATCAGTCATTTGTTTAGTGTGCATCTTGTCTCTTTTTGGCAAATGAATTACACTCGAAATTAGTGTATGTCTGTAACCAAGACCTATGGACAGAGAAAAGGTGGGTGTGTGCAGGGCATTTGGGAAAGGAGACAAAGCGAGAATGAAAAGAAACTGAAATTATTTGATGGCATACAGTATGTTTCAGAGGCACTAGATTGTTTATACAATATTGTATAAGAATAATTAACATGATATCAATATTTCATTTTTAAAATATGGTTATTGTCAGTGTCAGTATATCGTAACACTCCTATGTACATTATATTAAAAGTAACATGCCAGACTACTTATTTTCAGAGTTTTTTTTATATCATCCAGAATTGTTTAAACTAATTGATAAAACTGGTATTCATCTCAATACTAAGCTGTTGTCTATAATAAAATAATATATCCAGGTTATGTTGCTACTTTATTGATACGCTGCAAAATGTTGCAACATGAGACACATTGTATGAGACAAAGGAGACAACCTACTGCATGACCAACTTACACCTACGGCACAACTCACATCAGAATTTAAGAGCATGCGCAGCCCTTTGTATAATGTTGATAAACTCACGTACTCTGTTGACAACTTTAGGAGAACTTTAATCTGGCCAGTACACAGCTAACTGTTCTTGAAGGCCATATAAGATGATGTGTGGTCCTGAACAGTTGACTCTTGGCCTTGCTTGCCTCTGCAGTTTTGTGACAATACTTTCAAGGCCTTTATTTAACACTAGCACTATTGTCTTTCAGTTTTTATATGATGGCCGAGGGCTAAATGCTCAAGATACAGTGAAAGTATGAGCACACTGCTCAGATATAACATTTGTTGTGTGTTGTGTAGTTATGAACCAAATTATTTAACTCTGTGCATCACTCACCTGCGTGGTAATTGTCAGACAGCTCATTTGGATGCATTTTTGTTATGTAATATAATAACTGTCTAGTATTTATCTTAAAATTTAGTTCATTATTTCATCACTAATTTGCTAGCATATGCAAGATTACCAGCTGTCTAAAGACTCTGTGCAATTAAGTGAATCAGTTGAACCAGCTAATTGAAAAGAAGTTAATAGGCTACCTCTAAATATGCATTTGAATTCATTAAATTTTGCCAAATGCCAAGCACATGTTAGAATCAGTGATCTGCAAATGCCTGCCTACCTATTTGTCTTTACCACACTGTGTGTTAAAATATTATTTTATTTAATCTATATTCTCTGATGGGGTGTTTTGCTTCATATAAGTAAGCTTCATTAATTTTGATTCCTCCAAAAACACTGTGAAAGAAAACCAAAGAAAACGTACCCATGAATATTATTTCTGCCACAATCTGCCAATAAATCCCCGTAAATCTTACACACTGGACCTTTAAAGCAGCCACAGCAATTTACCTCCAAGGCTGAATACCCTGGTGGACTGAAGATGAACCAGCAGAAGTCTAAGCTGGCCGACTGTTTACTAACATTTCAGTTTCTATGGCCCATCTATTTCAACGGTGAAAAAGGGGGTTGGAGGGATGCTGTTTGGAATTGTGTTTAACTTTGATGATGTTTGCAGCCAAGCAGGCCTGTTAATGGCCTCTAATTGGCTTAGTGAAGAGAACATGTTGACATTTGCTATGTGTTCACAGTCCAGGGCCTCGCTTTAGCCATTATGCTAATTCAACCATTATATATCTGGGGGTATTAATGGGACTGACACAAGTGATGTTACAGGTAAAGGGCTGTGAAATGGTCTGTAAACAGAGGGAATTGATTCCAAGGCTGAGGCGATTGTCACCAGCCGGCACTGAGCTGAACAGCTACCTTCCTCCTCCTCCCTTTGCCTCCCTCCATTCCTTCTCCTCCTCCTCTGCCACCCCCCCCTCCTCCCACCGTTGTCCAGCCTGTCAAATAGTCTCCGACAGCGTTCAGCAGAGGCTGTCAGGGGCCATCAAAAAGGTACCCAAACACAGAGGGAAATGCCGTCTGCTTACAAAAATGAGACTAGATCAGGATCAATACAGTTTACCCCTCTCGCCCAACACCAGAGCACATCCATCCACCAACACCATCACAGGCGAGCCTCAGAATCAGCCGCACTACGAGGCCTGACTCTCTGGCTAGCCAGCTGGCTGTCATAAAGAGGCTGGACTGATTTTACAAAAGCATTGCTTTTGAAAGACTGAGATGCGACTAACAGCTGATGTAAAGATTTACTGTGAGTTGGACTGCAGACAGCACTTTGCTTCTGTGGATGGACCAGATGTTTGACTGAGAAATTCTTATTTTGTTTGAAGTGAGTTAAGTAGACAGCCCTTAGTTGTAGAAAGGCCTAATAAGAAAATTTTGGAAAAAAAGATTACTGTTCCAAAGTGCATTCATAGTGATGCATTATTGTTTTGTTGTAGAGACTGGTTTAATCATGGAAAACCATCAGCTGAAAAAATAATGTTTTATAGCCCTTTGTTGTCATAATAAGAAGCAGTAGAAGACAATCATAAACAATAAGCAGGTGAACTATGACAGTTACAACCACTATATAAACAACAGCACTTTCACAGTTACAAACACAAATATATTCCCATGCACTGCATATTGTTACTAGGGCTGCAACTAAAGATTATTATCATTATCAATTCATCTGCAAGTCATTTTGTTAATTAACAGACTGATCATTTAGTCTATAAAAAAATAAAATTAAAAAAAAGGTGAAACATGCCCATCACAATTTCCTAAAGCCCACCAATCGCTTGGTGTGTCAGACCAACAGTGGTAGAGAAATTACTTGGATCCTTTACATAAGTAAAAGTACCAATACCACACTGTAAAAATCTTGCACTGCATTACTACTTAAGTAAATGAATTAAAGTATAATTAGGAAAATTGACTTAAAGTATTAAAATATCCCTGGCTGTTAAATTTATAAAATATAATTGCTTGAACTGATTATTTTCTCCATTAATCAATTGATTGTTTGGTTTGTAAAATATAAAAATAGTATATAAGTAGTGAGAAATGATGTCCCAATTACCCAGAGCCCAAAGTGACGCCTTCACAATGTTTGTTTTGGCAAACCAACAGTCTAAACCTCAACATTATTCAAAGCACATTAAAATTATTTAAATAATCCAAAGGAAAAGCAGCAAATCTTCACATTTGTGATGCTGGAAGCACAAAATGTTTTATATGACGAATGACGAATGAATGATTAATCAGCTAATCTTTTCACCTGTACTTGTATAAAGATTTTAGTACTTAAATTTATAACAAACCATCACGTTATAAGCTCATCATATACTATGTGTGCAAAAATCTTAATTTGAAAAGTAATTAGTGACTAAAGCTGTCAGATAAATGTAGTGAAGTAAAAAGTACAATATTTCCCTCTGAAATGTAGTGGACTAGAAGTAGAAAGTGTCATGAATACCTCAAATCAGTACTTATGTACTTGAGTAAATGCACTTAATCATATTCCACAACTGCCAACCAACAGCCCAAAACCCAAAGATACTCATTTTGCAGAATAAAGAAAAGCAGTGATCCCTTAAAACTGGGAGGATGGACCAAGGGAATGTTCTGAATTTTATTCTGAAAAATTACTTAAATGATTGATCTATTATTAAAATAGTTCCTGAGTAAATCTGACAAACTACTTAATCAACTATTTGTTACATACATTCAGTTAGCTACATGTAGCATGATGGAGTAAACTTGGAGAAACATTTACATTTTATATCTTGTTGAGAGCATTCCTGACTTGCTCTTGTGACTACAAATAAATAAATAACAAAAAATCAAATCTAGACTATAGCTCCAAATTTTAAGAGGTGTCAAGCATTCAGCAGGTATAATGAGACAGAGATATTGGTGCTGAAGTTTTCATGAACTGTTATGTGCTTGTACGTTATTAAAAAAATTGAAATCCTTTGACCAAATTAAAATATTGTTTTATGCCTCATAAATGGTCTGGGAACCCAGGGCCTGGTTCATATCATTACTGAGGCAGCCTAACAGCTATCTTGTAACAACAGGGGGAGATGACCATTGCCTATCATGTTCATTTAACTGTGGATGTGTTCACAGAGCAGAGAGCGGGCTATAAAACTGGGCCTGCACTGCCACACAGTAATTGAATTACTCTACCGTCCAGCCTTGTATTCATTTACTGTTCTGAAATCCGCGAGTAATAGTAAAACGGGATGTTTTTGAGCCCGTCTTCTCAGTCAGCACACTAAAAAAGGTCCTTCAGACTAGTACATCTCTTAAAATAATGGTTTGCAAAGCAGTACGGCCGTGTGTGGTTATATCTGTCAATCGAGGTGCCTCAGTTAACACGGATATCAAATAACAGCCTGCTAACCAGATCTGTCAAAAACATGAGGCTAATAATTACATGCCTCTATATGGGGGTCGTGAAGGAGGCGCTGCATAATAAATCTGCTGTATTCATCCAGAGAAAATTCAGCGTCTTCACCTTTTTTTTCTTGATAGGGTTTGAATACGAAGACCAGGCTAATAAAAGATTGGCCTGTCATAATGAATCAAGAGGGCCAGTGTCAGGTAGGTAGTGTGAGTCTATCCTCTCACATATCCATCTCTGGAACAAGCCCCGGTGTGTCTACATGGCTGCAGAAAAGAGACCAGTCGACACCCTATTTGGCGCTCTCCGCTGAAATTAACTTTAGGCCCAGGAGAGAAAGAGAGACAGTGTTTGGAGCAGCATGGCTTCATTTTCTCCCGCAGTGAGCACCGGGGCCCCAGAGGGACACCAAGACGGATTTGCATGCCACTCGCTATTCTCTGCTACCTGCTGCAAATTTATTATTGTGGCAAGTCAGCTTCCCCAACAGCAACTTGGAGGACTTTTCAAACCTAAATGGTATCTGCGGGCGGTCAGGAGACACATAGAAATCACACACACACACACACACACACACACACTCCGTTTCTCTCTTTCTCTCACACTCACACACACACACACACAGACACAAAGAGGAGGGGAAAAGCTGCATCAGAAAGTAATCATGGAGATCAGAATATAGCTGTCAACAGTGCCAAACAAAAAGTGATGCCTCTGATGAAGTGTTAGGCTGTTTCAGAAACAAAGAAACAGGTATCAACTTTTCACCCAACTTTCACTCTTAAACTGATAAAGCTCCACAGAGGGGTCATCATTGTGGCTCAGCAGGCTAAGACACGTTACATACAGTGTTTGTAATATTATCTTTCAACTCAACCTCTGTCATAGCTCATCCCTCCTCTATCTACCAGTTTTTCCTGCCCCTTTGTATTGTTCAAATAAGCCTGTCAACCCGACAGAAATGGAGAAATTCTATTGAAGTAGGCTGCCGTTTGGTCAGTATTACATTGCGAGGAGCATTTTTCACAATTTTTTGACATTTTATAGATCATGAGTATTAGTTTCACTCAATTCCTGGACGTCTATAAGATCATGATTATGTTGTTTGATCCCATGGACACTCGACAGTTGAGCCAAGATAGCCAAACATACCAGAACCTCAGATTTCACCAGATACATACAAAAGGTCTGTCCAAAGGTATTTATTAGTCTCTCTTAGACTCTGGGAAAGAACAGAAACAAAAAAATTCCCCAATACTATATCGCTGAACTATCACACACATTTTAATGTTTTTTACCTCCATTCACGGAGCCTCGACTGAAACTGTTTGGAGGCCCCCTGGGGAGGCCCACCTCTCACTTTGAAAACCTCTGATCTTGACTATTCCATTAATAAATTAAATGTTTTAACTGCACATTTTTTTAATGGAGGACAAAACTGTTTAGCAGACAGTGAAGGCTCTGTCAACATATCTTGTGCTCAGATCTTCACCCTGCACTTATACTGTGAGATTTTTTTAGTTAATGATTAAATAATCTTAACTTTCATGACAGTTTTATTTAGTTTTCTTCACAGAATGAAATGCTTTACTACAGACAAGGTGGGAAATTAACTTTTTAAATGTGAACATCTACCACCCACAGACAGATGAATGCTCTAATTCAACAGTCACTCAATAGTAAATCATTATTTTGTATCTGAAATCTATCTTTCATATTTTACCAGCATTTAGCTGGTCAACCCCTGGTAACTGGTGCTACTTTCCCACCCTGTATGGGCCTACTGCATATTTTTCAAATTCAATTTTCTTACACCCCTTAAAATCAAAGGACTCACGACCCTCTCCGAAGCTTTGGTGACCCCAAGTAGGCATCCGGATCCCCAGGTTGGGAACCAGTGGTATAAAGGATGTTTTCACAAAGAACTCTCGGTAAAAGTTTTGCACGTTAAGGTAGTTTTGCACAAGCCCCGACTAAAAGGCACAGGCTATGACCTGAAACTAAATTCCCTGGCTGGACATAATATCTGACTGTCAATCACTGCAGACTTGTACTGAGATGTGCTCAAGGTCAAATACCTGTTAGAAGGTCATGAAAGAGTGGGATAGAGAGATGTGATAGAGTCAGGGTCAGCGACGCCCATTACCTTTCCTTTGTCCCCTACAAATGAGTATCATTCACCTGATTATCTATTATCATGTTATTGGACGTAAATTTAACAAGCTGTTGAGAGCTCTGGAAAATCAATACCTTTTAAATGCTGTTTATGTGTGATTAACGGTTAATATCCTCACAAATTATTTAATATAATAAGGTCATTTGTCTTTCACATGAGCCCGGTACCCTGCAAAGAATAATAGAATAATAAATGAGGACACTAGTGAAGAGGAGATTTCTGATGCTTTCCCCGGCTCCGTTTTATTACCCATATCCTCTTTACAGCTACAAAGCTGCACTATGGTTATTTTATGCAAGTCATAAAATTAGGCTGAGATGGAATTAGCAGACTCGGGGCTCTTTATAGGTCAAGCCGGTAGTTTATGAGCCCACGACTCCCTGGCACTATTGTCAGGAGGCTAGTTAGAGGGGTCTTTAAGCATGATTTAATATGTCCATGCCTTGGAAAATAGTTAAATAGCTAATTAAATGGAGGAGTTAATTTACATATTAATTGACCTTCCAGTAATATTTATATTGATACCTACATGAGGAGCCCTTGTCTTCATTGCCTTTCATCATAGTTAGTCTGAGCAAATATGGTGTAACTTTTTTTGTTTAAACTCAAGTTTCTTTTTATTGTCGCTGGAGAGAGGCTGTGTATTCCCCACCATGTCAGGCACACAGCTGGCCGGGGTTTTGTGTGCTGAGGACTCCTTTTGTTGTCGGATAATGGAGGAAGCACCATAAACAGCGATGGGAAGTGGCCTGGGGGGCTTTGCGGGTTGGGTGGCTGGGGCAGTCGGAGTGTGTGGAAAGGGGGGGGTTGACAAAGGAGCTTGAGGAGGTGGAGGACAGTGCCTGTGTCAAAGCTGCTCTTAATTATATCTCTAATCACCAATCAGCTTGCCAACAGAACAGGACCCGGGGGCTCGACATTAGCCCAACCTGTACAGAATTAGCACAACATTTCACCTGCAAAGCTTTCCAACTGACACACTCATGCAAATACACACACGTATGCACACAGCCAAGATGCCCCCTCAGAGACAGCACGACATAAATCTGTTTGTTTGTTACTCTCCACACCGGCTATAATGCTCCATAAGAGATTTGTGCCACATTCTCTATGATAATAATCTATCGCGCTAATGCGGCCCCTGCATGTTGCATTGTCATGCTGATGTCCGCATGGCCATCGAGGGGTAATGATGACACGGATCAACGATGATAGATTGGAAGCACATTGTTTGCTTTCGACAGGAGGGCGCGTACGTTCTGCACGCCGTGTTGTTAGCATGGTAAGTGTGTCTTACGGCCTATTATCGGGTTGATCATTTGTCACGAGCCTGTCTTCACTTTGTCTCCCACATTCTTTTTGGATAATGGCCCTTCAAATGGATCTGCATATGAGGCCTGCATTCAACAATAGCTGTCCTGAAAGGCTCTTTTCAGGCCGTGTAAACTAGAAATGTGGCAACAAATAACCAACAGGAGGGTTTCTGGGATGGGTGAGTGCAGATAAAGAAACTTAGCCGTAAGATGAGTTCATTCAGTTTTAGATACTGAAAGCTCTTAAAATCTTTCAATTCTAATATTTATCATATTTTTTTCAAACCAAATTAACTAAACACATATCATCAAGCATCTCAGCCTGTCATACCAGGTGTGAGAAACATCCCGTGGACAGTATCTATCTTCCATTAACCGTCTCCCCATGGCTTCCTCTCCTGCTGGTTTTTACAATATGGCTGCCAGCCTGAGACCCCTGATCCAGCCACAGACCAGCAGCTGCCCAGCAGACCCATGCAGCCATCAGCAGCACCTCGGGGCCATCAGTGCTCATCACTCACCAGGGATAAGTAGCCTGTCAGAGGGTGCTGCGGCTGCAAATTGAATATTGTTATGATCCATAGAGTTTTCTCATCAATGCACCGTGCATGCTTATGTTGTTAACATATTGATGTGAGAAAGAACAGCTTGTGAGAGAAAACTTTTTAAGCATCTACCAATCGTTTTTTGTCTTAATTTCTTGCAAGTCAGCTGATAGAAAAGTTATCTTGCTACTTAAACATACTAAAAGAAGTCTTTACCTGGTTTTGAAACTGTCAATTTAATGTCATTGCCTTTATATTATCTACATAAACAAACAAGTACATCAGCAAGAAGACTGGCTATTTCTGTTATTCTTAATGATTGGCACCAGGCTGGATGCTGCTTGACAGGCTTGAAAAAATAATAAACAATTTACATCATGCAGACCGTAAGACCTTATGTTTATATTTTCCCTGGCAAAGTTACATTAGGCACTTAAAAGAAGGAGATTTTTTTAGATAATTTTATTTTTGATGCTATATTTTCTGGTTATTTTGGTGGAAACACTGCTGCCTTTGTCTACAGGGGCCTCCAAAATCAACAAAATATGAAAATTCCTTGAAAGACTTATAAAAGTTCCTTGTAGTAGTTTGAACAACTTATTTAATATCACAACTAGGGATGTTAATGATTAATCATTAATCGCTGGTAAGAATTTAACCAATTAAATTATATTAATTGATAAGTGGCATTAAATGCGCCTCATTTGACATTGTTTTGTCTGGTGGAGCCATTTCTTGAATTAACTTTCTTGAGGAAATTTAAACTGAATTTTACATTAAGAAAAAAAAAATAAATAAATAAAATGAGAGCGTGCCTGGAAACTTAATTACTAATCAATTAATTGTTAACTCAACTACCAGTTGAGCAAAAATATCACATTATCTAATTTCACCTCTTCAAATGTGAATATTTGCTGTATTTTTTTAAATTTCATGTTACCAGACATTGAATATTTTGGGTTTCTGGACTGTTGGAGAGATAACTGTAATTGTAATTTTTCTCTATTTTCTGATATTTTACATCAAACAATTAATTGATTAATCAAAAAATAATGGACAGATGAATCGAGAATGAAAAAAAAAATCAATTGAAGCCCTACTAAACCTACTACAAGGAGTTTTAAACTGGTTATGAAACCGTCTCCATGTAATACGGATACCTCTTTAAGACCTACATAAGCAAACAAGACCATCAGCAAGAAATTCTGATATTTCTATATATTCTTATTGACTGCCACCGGGTCAGAATCTCGTTGACATCAGATGAAACGAGTCTGTTTACATTCTTCCAACCAAAGTCACAGCGAGTAGTATGTTAGCCAAATAATCTTATTTCTGACATTATATTTTGTGAATATGGTGGTGGAAACACTACCGCTTTTGTCCACAGGGGCCTCCAAAATCAACACAATATGAAGGTTCCTTGAAGCAGCTTTAATATGAAAAACCAAATGCATGATTCTAATGTTATTGGCTGGCAGTGGCAGAAGAGTAAACTGACCAACAGCTGGTCACCTATAATTCCTCTTCTGCTCTGTGTCGTTTGTGTGGCGATTAGTGGCTAAGTGTCCCTGTCCTCAGGACTGTGTCCAGGCTCTGCAGCAGTAGCCTTGATATCACCTCCGACGCTGGCTGTTTGCTGTTCAGTGGCTAAACGTACGGTAGAGTTCCATGGCCAGATAGCAGCACAGAGAGGAGCCTGGGAGATGTCAGCTGTGCAGTAACAATAATCTAGCCAGGCCTCTCCGCCCCATCCTGAGCCTCAGCCAGTGTCCAACATTTCGAACTGAATAAGTCTATAAAATGGACACCTGCCACGAGACCCCACATGCATCACTAGTGCCAGAGTGGCGAGCACAATCGCCCAGCAGTCACGGGCAGTTGCCCGCTGATATATCAGATGCGATCCTCAGTAAGGGGTTCAGTGCCCCAGCCAAATGTTAAAGTTATTTGTTCTTGTCATTAAACTAAACTTTATTGTGACCCTCTCTCGCTGTTATTGCACTAGTAGCGATTCTCCCGGATTGGACTTTATCATTGAGACTGTCTATGAATCTCTGGGGCTTTGCCACTGCACTTCACTGAGCTATAATTCCTTGTTGCCCTTACAGTCTAGAGGGCCAGAGACAAGGGAGCTAGAGGAGACAAGGGGGAGAGAGGACCAAAGAATGGATATAACAAGAGAACAAGCATTTCACACTTTGCCATCCTCATTTGCAATTTAATAAACATTGTCACAACATGTACCAATTTATACATGATAACTGTCTGTGCATGCCAGCTGTTTTTTAAATGGAATACTGTATATAGCTATAGACTATATTCAATAGGTTCAATCTCTATTTAATCTAAAATTTATGGTTGAAGCAAGTTGTTTTCCCCCGCCCCCTCCTCCCCAGACTCAAAGTGATCTCAGTAACACTGCAGTGGGGCAAGACAAGTGCAACACTGTAGTTAGACAATAACAAGCAACAACAATCCTCTGCTGTCAGTTAATCAGCTGTTTAAAGAAGTCAGTTGTCTGTCAAAGTGTAAAGTTAATCCACACTCCGGAGTTGGGGTTCAGTGACTGCCTGCCTTACCGCCTGCCAGTTTAACCGTTATGAACATCCACTCCATCGAAAAGATAATTAATGTTTTCTTACAACTCATAAGCAGACACTAACTCACTCGGTGAACATTCGGCATTAATTTGAACTTTTATAAATGTGAAACTTGCAAACTAGGACAGTTATTCCAGCCCTGTATATATATATATATATGTCTACTTTTTATTTAATTAAAGCCCATCAGTGAAAATAATAATCTTCATCAAAGCTTTTGCTCCTGGTACCTATTTATGCATTTTAAATTACCAGTGTGTAGAAGTGAATGGCATCTAGTGGTGAGCTTGCAGACTGCAAACAACGTGGCTTGTAGGAGAACACAGGGTGGCCACAAAACTTGAAAGGCCATATTGAGCCACTGTTTGGTTTATCTGCTCTGGACTATTGAAGAAACATGGTGGTGAAACACGGTGGACTCTGTGGAAGAGGACCCATGCCCTCTGTAGATATAAACAGTTCATTCAAAAGTAACAAAAACAAAACTATTCTTATTTTCAGGTACACCACTGAAAACATACTTCTTCTGGACCTTTTTACAACGTACACTCTAGTGAAGTGTGTTGTCTTAGCCCATTTATGTTGTCTGCATTGCTGTATTGTATTCATTGTTGCATCAATGTCCTTATGCTGAAACCTTTCTATTTTTAGGAGCAGAACAGGAAAGACACGTCTATTTTTCAGTTTAAACCAGGCTAGAAAAGAATATATTCTGCTCTCTGTCGGCACACAGCTAGGATCCAACCCATTAATCAGTAAGCACACAGAGAGCCATTATTATTCTTTTTATTATGGAACTTTACATCAAAGTTTGGGTTTTACCGTTTTAAGCTGATGGTGAGAAATGGAAAGTATGGATCTTCTTACTGTTGTAATGAAAAGGGTTGTGATCCATGGGTGTTTGCTTTGCCTCAGTGTGCTTTATCGTCGACGATGAGGGCATCCCTCACTAGGTTTACACCGTTTTCTGAATGTTTCATTACTCTCCACCTTCCACCTTCGCTGACCCCACATCTGCTGCTTAGGAAAGACATTCAAACTGATATTAGAAAGAAATATCTTGCAAAAAAGTGTTTGTGGATCATTAAGAGGCTGCAACTGTTACAAAAACATTAGCATTTGTGAGGTACACGGCAGACAAAAGGTGGCTGTTTTTACAGCCTGTGTATTTTCCAAAGGTTCTTGAAAGAGACAATGCGGTCATAGAAAATATAAACTGCAGATAAACGACGTGACATAAAACTGCAGCCCATGTCCTGTCAAGCTCGGGTGGCTTCCAAGCTCAAACTGCCTTAATTTTCACCTCCTGTGAATTGCGCTAACATCCTCTTTCTCCTCTGGCATGAAAAAAGGGATATTTTGCTGTGCTTTAATGAGATGGTGTTATGCCTGGATTATGCCATTTTACATCTTCGTACATAAATGTGCTGAGCATATGACACTATCTGTGGTGGCACAAGGAGTCTCTATTCAGCTCCAATGTTGTCTTTTATTTAAATATATTAAAAAATGATCTGACACAGCTTGATGGCACACAACGTACACTTTAAGAGACATTTTAGTCCAATGCTTCTCAGGGCATGTCTGGCCCGGTAACCTTGAAAACTACCAACTCGTCTCCGAAATTCCTTTTTTCCCAATGAGGTAAAAAGGGCAAGTTTTCGCTCTTTAAGATGGCGGTACATAACCCGTCCATGGAACATAAACGTGTCTGCCGGTTGGGGAAGATGGATGGAGGCCCACATGCCCGCCTTAATAAAAAGGTCTTTAAACCCTCGTCCAGATCTTCTTCCCAAGGAAGCATGATATTAAAGACAGGCAGGGAACTGGGCTTGGTAAACGTAATGGATCGGCAGGAAAGTTTAAAAGCACCAAGGGGGTAGGCCATTATGCAAAACAGGACTCGCACAAGTAATCTGCGCCCTGTCTCTCAGCTGCCAAAGACAAAGAACACATGCAGAGGCTCTGATTGCTTCTTAAGAAGCTCCCCGCGCCGCCATGATGGATTCTGGTATTTTGACTGTTAATATGTTTGAATGAAAATTATTTATACATTTCGGTGAGGTTGAGCGCCTCTCCCTGTGATTACTGCCTCTGAAAATGAGAGCGGAGGAGCAGGAAATTTCCATGTCACAGAGGCCTGATGTATACTCAGATTATGGGCTGATTGCAGCTCAGATGAGCACCGCGTAGAATCGTTTGCCCGCGCCTGTGACAACTCCCCGTCCCTGACAAGGCCTCTTAGTTTTTCCGGTTATTGATGCATTCTGCATAAATGCAATCCATTGATGGTGTCTGCTGCCTGTATATAGGTGTGTGTGTGTGTGTATGTGGAGTGGAAGCGTGGTATTTAATACACTCAGAGGCAGGGAGGCGAATAGCAAGGAGAGCATCTTGAATGTTTTTTATTCCGCGCCGTTCAGAGGAGCTGATCAAAAGTGAATCGTGTTCAAGGGGAATCTGCATGTGTGATGATGATACCTGGGCTGACATTTATCAGACCCTCTGCTAGTTCAATGGGGATAAGAAGGATAGCAGGACGCGGAGGAGAGGAGCCAAAACGACAAGAATGATGGGTGATGAGAGGACATGAGGGAGGTCACTGAGGGTGGGAGGAGTGTGAAAGTATTTTTGAATGTATCATAATATCACAATACAGTGTTTTGAGTATTAATCAGTATCAGAGAACATAATATCACGATACTGAAGAATCAATATTTTCCTACACCTCTATGTACTATTGATGTACATCAACTCCCAGAAGCTTTAATGTCACTGCTGTAATGTAATTACGTACATTTGCTAAGGTACAGTACTTAAATACAAATTTGAGGCAGATATTTTACTTAAGTATTTACATTTTAAGCTGCTTTATATTTCCACTCCACTATTATTTCAAAGAAGATATAAGTTTACACAAGTTTATTTATCTTACCTGTTGTTGCTACAAGTTGAAGATTAATATAGCATGCAAATTTAAATTTTTGGGATTTAACATTTATTTTTTTTTTAAGATTTATATGTATGAAATATATGTAACTTATGAAATGTTTTAGTTTGCTTCAATTTTATTTTATTTCTAAGCTTGCTCTGTGCCAGAAAACACCCTTGTCCAACAAGAATTCACAACTTTTAACAATTCAAAAAGGTGTTGAAACCGTTCAAAAGTGTTATTGCAATCATCTTTGTTATAAAAAAATATTTTTTATGAATGCTGGCCCTTTAAAGTTGTGTGAAATGAAAGAATGTAATATCAGCTCTGAAAGACGTCAACTTCATCAGATGGAAAATCTGATGGAACTGATGTCTACATTTTATGAAACATTTAATCACTAGGTTGGCCTGTCGCAAGGTTTAATAGCCAAGAATTTGATATTTTAAAATATATTTTTCCAGTATAATTGAAGAGTAAATGAAGGAGTAATTGAAGAATGAAGAGTAAAAATCAAAAACCAGTTTTGCCCCAA
>JAJHUR010000809.1:5377-19735 GCA_027495735.1 Lutjanus campechanus
CTGTCTGTGTGGGCCCTCAGTCTGGCCTACAGGAAGAACGCTGACCGGGATGAAGACAAGGCCAAGGCCTACGAACTGGAGCAGGTAGTCGTTCAGCCCCTTTGTCCCTGCTGATGAAGGGCCCTGTTTTGGTCTCATGTTTCTCTGCCTGGACTAGGAGTGATGAGTGTTGCAGTGTTGACATTTAACCAGTTCTCTCTCTCTCTGTCTCTAGAGTGTGGTGAAGTTAATGAGAGGTATCCTCCAGTGCATAATGAGGCAGGTATGTTGTCGCAAAGTAGTTTTTGGTCTCCAACAGTCACATTCACGATTTTTGATATTGCTCTTTATCTGTACATCTCAACACACAAATAGGTGATGAGCAGTAAACACAGGAGTTGGACAGTGTCCTAGCTATAGCAGTAAATACAGTAGAAGTCAAACCCAGCTAATGCACCTTGTTAACCTTGCTAAGAAATTCAATTAAGAAACTGCAGATAAAATTGCCGCATGTGTGTGAAATTCATGAAAGCTTATTATCATTAAAGCATTTAAAACCAGTATTACCATAACAGAACCCTGCAACTTTGTCTGCAAGGCATTATACAGTCTTAGACATTATAAGGATGTATATACAATATAAATGATATTGGGACGTTTTTGTCCTGTTGTCCCCCTCCAGCTGGATAAGGTGGAGAAGTTTAAATACAGCAGAAGTACCTCAGACTCACTCCATGCAAAGTACAACACCACGACCTGTGCTCCTGTTGTCGGGGACGACCAATGGGGACACTTACAGGTCGATGCCACCTCACTCTTCCTGCTGTTCCTCGCTCAGATGACCGCATCTGGTAAATACACAACACAGATTCATGTTTGCACCTTTAATCTTGATAAATCTTCGCAGTATAAGGAAACACTTAAGGTACTTAATTTTGTCCAGGTTCCAGGTAGATAACAAAATGTTCTAAATAGATAACAATGTTTAAATTGAAACATTTAGACTTTGCATCTTCTCTGCAAGAGACTGAGACTGAGTTCTGTTATATTGTTAAAAGCCATCTGGTTGTTTGTAATGTTCAAAGTAGATAACAAAAGGTTCCAAATAAATAACAAGATATCCCAAGTAAATGACAGTATGTTCCAAATAAATAAAAAAATCTAATTAAACAACAAAATGTTCACAGTGGATAATAATGTTTAAATTGGGAAGTTTAGAATTATCATCCCATTATTATAATGAAGTTTATACAGTCAGGTGAACCCAGGACCATTACACCATTCTCTGCATCTGAAAGAAAACCAGGACTACACTATACAAAAACACTTTACTGATCATTTTACAGATCCTCATGTGGCAGTTGTGGTGACCTTGCAGTAGGTGCTTCACCACCTTTTGCCTGATGGAAATCTGCGATTTGAGTACTGAGTGCTCTCCTCTGCATCGCTTGTTTGACCAGATTTATGTCCCAACTGTTAAATACCTTAAATGGTCTGTTTCTGTGTTTGTGTGTCTGTGTGTGTGTTCACCAGGTCTCCACATCGTCTACACCCAAGATGAAGTGGATGTAGTTCAGAATCTCTTGTTCTACATTGAGGCGGCTTATAAAGTGGCTGTAAGTGTTGAGTCCTTATCAATAAACAAAAACATTTTTAAAAAGTCAAATCCAACAGCAAAGGTCTTAACTGAGTTGCTCATGATTCAGATCCATTCAAATAATTTCTGATCCATTTTACTGTCCTCTGCTTATCTTCTGGTTCCTCGCAGGATTACGGGATGTGGGAAAGAGGAGACAAAACCAACCAGGGCATCACTGAGATTAACGCCAGCTCTATAGGCATGGCCAAGGTTAATACACATACACACACGGAAACACACAGTTTCATCAGTTTCGTCTTTCCTTTGCCCTGTGGGTGATATCTGTGTGAGCAGAAGGTTTGGAAGCAGGTAGACGGAGGAGAAAACAGCTCCTGAGTGCTGAGCGAGAGCAGAGACAGAACAGGTGCCCCAGTAAAAAATCTCTGGCAGGGTGGAAGGTGTCTAGTCACTGCGACGGCCTTTACATTGACCTTTAAACAACCCAGACTCTCCGCACTATCTTTGGATCGCGTGGAAGGAGTTTAGGTGTGCACAGAAGCACTGTTACTTTCTTGATGTCAGTATAAATAAATATAATGCTCCTGACTGGTAAAATTGTTCAGTTCAAAGAACTAATGGCAGCAGGCCATTTTTTTTAGTTAAAAGGGAGCATGTTTTTCATGTTCTTGTATGTTTAAACGAGTTTTATATCATCAAAAAGTCTCGTCTCAATCTGTGTAATTCTTCAAATGAAAGAAAACTCAAAGTTTTCACATAACAGTGCCTGACCCAGTGCTGTCCTTGGCCGGCAGTGTGTGGGAGGTATCATGTTCGCTGTGGTCTTCCAAGAATGGCGTCTCACTCAGAAATAACACAGGACTCGCAGTACCCAGTGCACACACACACACACTCACACACACACAGACACACAGTTTAAATTAAGACTTTGGAAACATGCACCACTACAGGACGTTCCCTGCTCCATTAATTACATGTAGTTAATAGTATTTATAGAAGCAAAACAGCATGAATTGATTGTAATATTCACTTTAATGTACTGTGGTATGATGCACTATTAATGTACATACACATTATGACGACACACAAAGATGATACTGTGAATCACAATCCTAATGTCAAAAATTTGGGATGTTGTGTAAAACGTAAATAAAAACAGAATGCAATGATTTGCAAAAACTTTCTGACCTATATTCAATTGAATGCAGTACAAAGACAAGATATTTAATGTTCAAACTGATTAACTTTATTGTTTTTTGTAAATATACACTTATTCTGAATTTGATATCTGCAACACGTTCCAAAAAAGTTTGGACAGGATCATGTTTACCACTGTGTTACATCACCTGTTCTTTTAACAACACTCAGTAAGTGTTTGGGAACTGAGGAGACTAGGGACATCTCTGAAAAAGACGTCATCTGAATGGCAGCATATGTTGCTCCAAAACCTGTATGTTTTGAAATTTGGAACAGGGGTCAGAACCCTTGTTCCAAATTTTATGAAACATTTTGTCGGCATTACAAAAAATAATAAACTTTACAAGTTATATTCAAATCTGTACCGTATTTAGTTAATGATTAACAAATGATGGCATTCAGTTTTTATTTATGTTTTTCACAACGTCCCAAAATGTTTGGAATTGGGTTTGTATATGCGTTGTACTGTAATACCGCTCTCTGTTCATTTCTTTTGATACTGTAATGTACAGTATTAGATCAGACTAAATAACATGACAATGTGTACTATCTAATCCATCTATAATTTACCAAATAAACACATGCACAATTACAGCAAAAATGGTAACACTTTATTTGAATGGTGTGCTTATTACTGACATGACACCATCATGAACATGAAGGTGTCTTTATGAACGTTTATGACTGTTGTCATTAAAGATGCAATGAGATATGGTCAGAATATTAATTTGTCTGTCCACTGACTGACTACTGTCTGCTTGAATCCCATGTGAATGCAGTTTAAGTCTAGCAGATAATTTACAAAGAAACTGTGTTACATAAATATTTAATTGGCTAAATTTTCATGAACGAATGAAGGAATATTTGACAGTTTGAACTGTATACACACTGTGTTGTAATCTACAGTAAGTGAACTGTCCATAAACTATACAGTATATTACACCACATTATACTGTTGTCTTGTTTTTAATGAGGGTCACACTCCTTTGTGTCCTGCAGGCAGCTCTGGAGGCTTTAGACGACCTTAACCTGTTTGGAGCAAAAGGAGGACCTGGATCTGTGGTCCATGCTTTGGCTGATGACATCCAGCACTGCCAGGTACACAGAATCAAATACAATTATATATGAGATTAACTTTTATTTTAGTGTTGGACATCATATTTATCACGCTCTTTCCTTTCTTCATTTACTTCTTCCTCCCCCGTCAGTCCATCCTGACGTCCATGTTACCCAGAGCGTCCATGTCCAAAGAGGTGGATGCTGGTGTCCTGGCCATCATCTCGTATCCCGCCTTTGCTGTGGAGGACATAAGCATCGTCAACATGACCAAGGAGGAGATCATCTCTAAACTGCAGGTGCAGAGAAATGCACTGAAAAGATGCACAACATATTTTACTGTCAACATGAACTCGGTCAGGTACAGGGCTGTAACTCATGAAAGAGCTGTTGATTACATTTGAGTGCTGTCGGGACCGAATAAGTATAAAAAAACAAAATATTGCATTGCTTAAAAATTAACAAAACAGTACATTGTTTGCTAGCCAGCAAATTAATTTTAATTTAAAATTTTGGTGCAGCAGAATTCAAAGCCAAGTTACGATTTAATTGTATTTTGAAATATGAAAAAAATCTTTTTCATAAGGGAAGAAGTCTAACTCTGTCCATAGAAATGCTGAAAATGTTCACAGGAAACAAATAATGATAAACATATTATAGAAAAACAGTATGTAGCCATGAATAATAGTTAGATGTCTAGATGACCAAAATGTTAATTGTTTTACAGAATAAAGCACATTTTTATCAGAGATGCTGCCCCCACTTACATTTGCTGAAGCAACCAAACTGCTGAATGTTTAATCAAAATTTGTCCTTGCTGACTTCCTCTCTGTGTCTGTTCAGGGTCGATACGGCTGCTGCAGGTTCCTCAGAGACGGACACAAAACGCCTAAAGAGGTAAACAGCCTATAAAGGTTGAAGCTGTCTCTGTCAGATAATCCATTCATCTCACATTCTGTCTCTTTGGATAGAAAATGGGTTTGAGTAATTAATACTGAAAACCTAAACTTGTCACTATATCTGATATGTTTGTGTTCTGATTTTCATATTTAGGCTTTTAGCCATGCTGTTTTGGTTTGGCTTGTTTTCTGACAACATTACCAGCACTTGTAGTATAAAGAATAACTCCATCTTGTTCCAGAAATTCGGGGAACAATCTGTCTTTCCTCCATCTGAACCTGAGCTTTTGTAAATTATTATTTGTGCCACAGATTGGTCCAGTGCAGTAGATCAGCTTTCAAATGAAAAATGGACATATGAATTCCTGTCAGTTTCAGATATGTAGATTTGTAGATGCGGTAACATCTGACTTAACAAGAACAAGAATTTGCCTGCAGGGATCAATAGAATATCACATGCAATTTTTTATATTCTGCCCTCTCACATGTAATTTGAGAAAAAAGCTCAGCAGCAAAGAGTTCATGTTCTCTCTAATTCTGTCTTCTTTGTTCCTCCAGGATCCAAACCGTCTGTATTATGAGTCTGCAGAGCTGAAGCTGTTTGAAAACATTGAGTGTGAGTGGCCGTTGTTCTGGACCTACCTCATACTGGATGGCATTTTTATCAACAGCCCTGAACAGGTAATTTAAGTCTGTATGTGTGTTTCATTGTTTACCATCATGAAAACACACCTCTTATCCCTGAGCTAAATGTTTGATACAAACTCTGTTAATTCATCCAGGTTCAGGAGTACCAGGAGGCTCTGGAGGGCATCCTGATCAAACAGAAAGACGGGATGCGACTGGTGCCGGAGCTCTACAGTGTCCCTGCAGATAAGGTAACAACTCGAGGGAAGTTGTTGAAATTCTTGATAATACTGTGAATCTTTGTATGACTTCTGTATTGTAAATAAAATAACAGCAGCCCTTATCTTTTAGATGTACTTACATTGTTCATTTCTGGTGTAATTCTTTTGTTTTTTCAATTTTGTCAAAGGCAGTTTATGAGCTAGAGCGGGTTTTTGTTGTATTTGCTATGACCAGTTACACAGCATTTGAAGACTTTACCTTTAACATCGTTTTATTCTGGTGTTTGTTCACAAATATTTGAGATCTGCTGAAGCTGTCAGCACATTTAGGGCTTAAACATTATTGTTTAATGCAGCTTTCCAGTAAAGTAAATACTTAACTTCTTGTTAAAGTATTCTGTAGCTATTGTTTTTGTATTTGTTTATTTTTGATTTTGTTTTTATGTCTTTAAATTTGATTTCTTTGCTTTGCTTTGCCTTTTATTTTTATGGTCTTTAAATGCAGCTTTATTTTCTCTTAATGCTTTATTTTAATGTATTTCTGTGCTCCTGTAAATCACCTTGAACTGTCATGTGTCTGAATGTTGCTATATAAATAAACTTGCCTTTGACTTTTGTTTGTGTTTACAAACAGGTGGAGGAGGAGTATGAGAACCCACACTCTGTGGAGAGGATCCCGATGGGCAAATGCCCTCTGGCGTGGGGACAGTCTCTCTACATCCTGGGAAACCTTTTGACCGAGGTGAGTGATCATTTTATTTCCTAACAATAAAAATACATAACAGAAGAATATAATCCCACTCCAGAGCACTTTAGAAAATGACTTACAGGTTAGTTGATAATGAAATGACAACAGTTGTTAGTTGAGAGTTCAGAGAGGCACACAAGTAGACAGGCAGGGCTGATTGACATAATTGGAAGGGCTTATTACAGGCCTACGACAGCCACATTGATTGCTATTGGGATGTAAAGAGAATCTATCAAAAATGCTTCTTAAACTCTTCTAAAACAAACCTAATCTAGTTTTAAGTTCATATGTTGTGTTAATTTGCTGTATTTGTTGGATCAATCAGTCACTCTGTCTGGTCGATCTCACTGTCAGATGCAACAAACAGATTTTGGGGCTCTGACTTATTAAGCTTTGTCTCATTTTTCAGGGATTTCTTGCTCCCGGAGAGATTGACCCTCTTAACCGACGTTTCTCCACCATCCCCAAGCCTGATGTGGTCGTGCAGGGTGAGTTTATAACACATTCAATGGAGGATTGGCTGTTGTTTCGATTCCAGATTTGATTTGATTCCTTTTTTATGCATGTTCAAAGCCTCTTTTCCCTCTTGCAGTGTCCATTCTGGCAGAGACTGAGGAGATTAAAGAACTGCTGGTGAAGAACGGTATCGAAGTGGAGACTGTTGCCGACATCCATCCCCTCCACGTGCAGCCCTCCAGAGTCCTGAGTCACATTTACGCCAGACTCGGTACAGCCGCAAGGGACATTTTATTTTTACTTGTTTTGGGTGAAAAACTTTGGATCAGTTTTTTGTTTTTTAATCAAGAGGAAGTTTCTGTTTTGCCAAAAGCTGAAAAATTACAGTGTAACCAGAGGGAATGTGTTTGGTCATTCAGATGTAGGTTGTGTAACCCAGAACGGACAAACCAAATACTGACCCTGGATATGGCCTTTTTGTTTTTCGATAGTTTCACAGTCACCATAGGTTCTCTTACACGCTTGGAATGGGAGGGTGAAAAGTTACCAGGTTCAACCTCTTGAGATTGCTCTCTTGACTTCTATGTAATAGTGACTCAGGCGACTGAGTCAGACGTGAGACAGATGCTGTTATTTGCTTTAAGTACTGGTGAATAAAGGCTTTGTGCCAGTGAGGGCTAACACTGCTCAGACCAGCAGCTCTTGGAGCTTAATTTAAAAACATCAGAATCACATGAAAGGATTAAAAAAAAGAGTAGAAAAAAGTAGAATGTAGACACTTTCAGCCAAGACTTTTGGCATGTATTACATCTGCACAAATGCTCATCTCTCCAGGCTCTCTCTTACTCACCCTTTATTTAATTTTCTTGCTCTGTTGCAGGTCGTAACCCGAGGCTGGGTCTGACAGGACGACCCAACAGGAGAATAGGAGTGCTGGGAACCTCCAAGTTCTACATCATCAGGAACACCATATTCTCATTCACACCTCAGGTTAATAAGAAATACATAGCAGTGAATGTCATTCTGCCGTAGCTCAAAAATAGTTGCCACTACTCCTATCACTATCATAGTACTTACTTAAAATGTTAAAAGGTCTTGAGATATAATGTATGAAAATGTATGTTTGCTCAACCTGTAATATGCTGTCACTTTGAATTCACTGGTCGGGAGAATTTTTGACACCATCCTGGTAAAACTGAGTGAAAATAGAAACTTTCCCATCATGCCTCTGTTTCTCCCTGTTAAAACCACCCAGTTCATCGACCACCAGCAGTTCTACATGGCGTTGGACAACAAGATGATCGTGGAGATGTTGAGGACAGAAATCTCCTACCTCTCCTCCAGGTGGAGGATGACCGGACGACCCACCGTCACTTTTCCCATTTCACAGTCTATGCTGAGTAAGTACACACAAACACACCATGTATTTATTAGTTATTTCAACATAGTGGCTTGCAAAGTGTTGAAAAATGTCTTAAATGTAGTGTTTGTGTTAAGCAGAGTGCATTAGGGCTGCATGATATGGTAAAAAAAAAGTCATATTGCAATTATTTTAACTGAAATTGCGATATGCGATATGATTCATGGAAACCATCGGTTTTTTCATGGTAATTTTTAATGTTCACTGACAAAAAAAAAAAGAAAATCTCGATTATGTGATATTTATTGAGGTCTGCTAACAAACTAACATGTTTTCTTTCATCTGGAGAAGCCAGCTCATCTCTGCAGCACTACAGCACCTCATTATAATACTGTTTTCTCATACATTTTTCATTTTTCAGTAACTTGCAATCTGGTCCTGGTTCTGCGTTTTGGATATCGCACTTGGCCATATTGCAATTTTATTGCAACTGCGACTAACTCTGCAGCCCTGGAGTGCATGTGTTCCTCATTTTGGGTCTGTGTGTGTGTGTGTGTTTCAGCTGAAGACCGCGCAAACCTCGACCCTGCAGTCTTGGCTACACTGAAGAAGCTACAGGATGGATATTATGGAGGAGCAAGGTGAATTTTACAGAGGATAGTGACGTTATGTCCCATGTTTTGCTTCTTGGAATTCAGAGGCTTTAACCAAGCGGCAACCTGAAAATCTGAAAAAAGAAGCCACCTTTACAGCAGTGTAATAAACAACTAAACTAATCTCTAAGGCTGTCCCTGAGTTGGATTTTATAGTATTCGACAATTCGATAAACACCGGTGTTTGATTTTCTCCTCATCTTTCTCCTCTCTAGGATCCAGACGGGGAAGCTGTCGGAATTCTTGACCACCTCCTGTTTCGCTCATCTGAGCTTCCTGGACGGTAAGGCTTCTGGCAGCATGAGCCGCCACGACGAAGAGTATGATGATGATGCAGGTGACGCCGATGGATACGTGCATGAGTTACGTTGTGATGATGGTAAGAAAAAAACAGATTGATGGATGGATGGGGAGAAATGGTAAGACCAGCGATGAATTAAAGTCTTTAGACTGAGCTTATACCGGCAGCTGCTGCTTGTTTGCTCTCCATCGCTGGTTTGACCATTCCTGATAGTAACACATTCAGGCAGAGTACTTGGACTTTGCCTGCAACTGTTGTCAATACCATGACTTACCTACAAGACACACAAAATTACACAGAACCCACAATGTATCTGTGTTACATGCATGTCTCTGTCTCTTTCTCTGTCATTGAGAGTGATCTCATTCAGCTCACCCCATTTTGAAATCCAGAAAATTAATAAATCTGTTAATATTTATAACCTGTGAATTATCTCAGCAGAAACGTGACGTCAAACTAAGTAACCTGATTCTCATTAATTGCCTCCACCTGCTTTTTCCTGCTGTCACGTGATCGATGGTCTGTCCCCCGTCCCCATCCTGTCTGTACTGAGCTGTAACTGTGTGGCTTTGCTTGTGTTGTGTTTAAGGGGACCTATTATGCTCATTTCCAGCTCTATATTTTCATTCTGGGGTTCCACTGGAGTAGCTTTGCATGATTCCCTTTTCAAAAACTTGTACTGGCCCTCTATGCAACCCCTCTATTCGCCCTTTGTCTGACACAAGCCCCCAGTTGGCTTTGAAGCCAGTTTGACAGTGGACAATATCATGTGATGCCCAACGGCCACAAAAAACTTTTTCCAATAAAGAAGCAACTGTAAAATGGTGGATACATTTTTTAAGCATAAAAATTCCCATGAAATTAGATGTTTCACTATCAGCACACAACTTAATAACTTCATTCAATGATTTTTGTGAAACTACATCATGTATCATGGATGAAATGTTCTCATGCATTATTGTCTTCCTTGTTATTTCCTCCAGCTGCTCTGCCTCAAGTTTCTGTTATTTACACTGCAGAGTTTTCGGATGGACAGATAGTTTTATTTGGCAGTAAAGACAACTTTAACCTCACGCTGGCTAGTTAGCTCAGAGATCGGTCTGGTTATGCAAGACTACAGCAACCTGAGTTCTTCGGAGCATGTAAAATATTGATATAAGACACCAAATGTTATGAACAGACCACAAATGAGACAAGGGTTTAGATCAGAAAAATGATAGAGGCAGTCAGAGCTGCCGGAGTGTTTCTGGGGACTGATTACTGCGCACAAACACACAACTTTTCTATTTTATTCACAGATTTTCGTGAAACTGGACCATATTTTATTGATGAAATATTTACTGGTCTTCCCTGTGATGTCCTCCGTCTGCTCTGCCTCAACCTTTGGCGATTTTTAGTTTTACCTGTTGCCAGCGGCTACTTTAGCTGCTAGCTGGCTATTTAGGTCAAAGATGGGACTGGTGTTACTCAGCAGGTCTTAGCACTTAAAACAGTGATATCCCCCACTGAGTTTGATTAATTTACTGTTTATCAGATCTAAAATGAGACAAGAATTCACTTCCATCCAAAAGCACAGCTTTTATAACTTTATTCACTTATTTTTGTAAAACTGGATCATATTTTACGGAGCAAATATTTTCTGTTTTTCTCTCCTCCGACTGCTCTGCCTCGACTTTTGGTGATGAATCATGTTGTATGAATCTTTGGCCACATTGAATAAGAACATCCAACACTTTAACATTATATATATGATGGAAAAGCATAATAGATCCCTTTTAAAACATAATTAAAAACATTGGAACATGCACAAAAAAGCCAATGTTCTCAAATTTACAGATTATTAACTTTTGTATTGAATCTTTTCTCAAGAGGAATTGGACAAGATTAGAAACAGTTCTGCATGTTTTTACAGGTTTTGTCGCATTCGGTGCACGTCAGGCTTAATTTAATTATACAGCATGTTTTAAAATGGCTTGTCTGACAGCTGCTGTCTGTTAGGTTTCTATGTGGATGTCCAGTCAGTGTTAACATTCATTTATAACATTTATTAATTGCATTAAAAAAAAATAGTAGCAGCATGTTTAACAATATTTGAACTTCTATAGAATATAACTCCTTGACTAAGTGTGCATGGAAAGATCTGTCTTTTGGGGGATTGTGGTAAAAAATGTATGTTACGTAACATTTTATGTAACAGCACTTAATTACTTTTAGATATTTTTAATTGTTATAAGAAGTTAGACAGTTTAGATGGTTTAAGTTAGATGTTTGGGTTCTCTGACTTTTTATGGATCTGTCTGTGTATACACTTTATAAAGGTGAGTTGAATTTAGTTGAAAATTAAGTTGACAGTTGAATATTAATATTTTAAACTTGAAAAATGTTTTTGTTTTCTGCTCTCCGTGATACATTGTTTCTCTCTCTTTATTTCTTTGTCATTGTTTTTGACCTTTTCTCACCTTTTTACTTCTTTTCTGTTCTCCGTCTCTCTACCTGCCGTCCTCTCCAGAGGCCGATGACCTCGCCCAGTACCTGGACCACCTGTTGGCTCACTCTGCCCCCAAGAAGCCCAAAGTGAAGGTCGGAGGTCTGGGGAGGTTCAAGGCCGCGGCCACCAAAACTAAGGAGATGTTGTCTCTGATGAATAAGGCTCAGGACCTCAATATTCAAAGTGAGTGGATCCTTCACCATCATCCGGGCCTTGTAGGTTCCTTCTGACGACGTTTTTACTCTTTTTTTGTTTCTTTTTGTCCAGATGTCAACATGTACCTGCCAAACAAGCTGTTCCGCACCTCTCAACCTTCACTCAACCTCAACCTCTCAGAGGCAGCTACACCGCGAGATACTGAGGTGTGTTTTAAAGGGATAGTCCGGATTATTTGATGTTGGAGTGTATGATCGATAGTCAGTGATTTATCCACAGTAGGTGGTGGTCGGCACGCTCTCAGTTTGTAGAAGCAGAGAGGAGTATCAGCACAGAAGCTAAGTCATTTACTGCTGCGGACTGGGTCAGCAGCAAAATGTATTTTAGGCAGTTACAAAAAGGCCCACTTAAAACAAAAATCAATATCATTTTAAGCGTGCACTATTTAAACTATTTTCCCCACTTTACTTTGCCAACAGACAGCGTTTTCTGATGGGAAACTGAAGTTATATGAGCCAAATATTGCTCTCTCCAAACCAACCAAACTCTGTAGACAAAATCAGTTATTAAATGTCGCAGAAAACAGGAGTTGCTGGTCTACTGATGACTTGATCTGTTAGTTTGTTTGTGTTATTTTGCATTTTATGTAATTTAAAAGGATGGTTTTGATTTACCAAAGTCACACAATAACACAAACAATCTAGGAGAGTGAGGCAGTGGTAGACCAGTAATGCCTGTGTTCTGCAAAGTAAAAGTACTGGTTTTGTCTTTGGAGTTTGGTTGGTTTTGGAGAGAGTGATATTTAGCTTATATAACAGTGGTTTCCTGTCAGAAAAAGCAATCTGCAAAGTAAAGCAGTAAAAATATTCTAAATCAGAGAGTACATTTAAAATGATGTTGGGATATTATTTAGTTGGACATTTTTTAAGTGGCTAAATTACGTTTTGCTGTTGACCCTGTCCACAGCAGTACATGGCTTAGCTATAAGTACCTCATACAAACCAGCTTGAAATGATCTGAACTATTTCTTTAATGTTTTATTCTTGAAATAGTTCAGACTATATACTATCCATACATTCTCTGTAATCATCCAGCTTCAACTTAAACTTTCCACCTCTGTCCTCCAGGGTCCACACGTGTCGGTGACAACAGAGTGCGGCATCCCCAGAGATGCCAGTGGAGACATCAACTACGACGCTTTGGTCCAGCTGCTAAAAGACACAAAAAGTCTCCAGGACCAGGCCGATATACTCTTCATTCTCTTCAAAGACAAGTGAGATACACAGTTTTATAGAGCTGTAATTTGACTGTTATGTCACAGAGGCAAACGCTTTTCAAATATCAGCACTACTAGCAAAGAAAGTTTTCTGCTCAAGTTCAGACTGTTTACAACCAGCTTGCTCAACTGTGCTCCACTAACAGTTGACCAAGTTAAGTACCCAGCAGAACCTCAGTCAAGTTTCTCCTTTCCTGTTTCCTGTGCTTAGATATGCTGTGTGCTAAGATAGTCTGTGTTGAGAAAGATATTGTTGATCATTATCATATAAAGCAACATAACTGCAAACAGTCACATCCTAAAAGTAGAATAAGTAGGATTTGTTTGTTGCTGTTTATAAACACACCAGCTGCAGGCACCACCACACACTTCTAGTGGATCATTTGTGATGATCTGGGATTATTTTTCTATCAGTCTATACATAGTTTTTGGTGAAAGTCCTGCATAGTTTGCTGTTAAGTTAGCTAATGTAAGCAAAATGCTAGCTAACTAGCGAGCCAATCTACATCTATTGTTAGCTAGCTAGGTACATCTAATAGCTAGTTAGCTAGTGTTTTGCTAACATTAGCTAACTTCAGATGTGCCTATAACATTTTTTAACCATCGATAAAATTTGATTTTCACATAACATACAGGAAACAGGAAAGGAGAAGTTTCACTGAGATTTTGCCGGGAACCAAACTTGCTCAACCGTTATTGGAGCGGAGAGCAACACGTGGTGGAAATAAGGAAGTGTCAATTCTCTATTGTTTAAACATTTGCAAACACTTCTTTACATCCTCATATCAGAGGAGATGTTAGCAGAGCCAGTAGTCTGTTTTTAAGACTATAGCTTGTAGAGCTATCTAGCAAAAAGCTGATAATCCACTGGTTCTTCGCGTTTGAAATAATTATTTCCTCTGTATTTCTGTGTTTTTATAACCTTTACTTCATTTGCTGATGTCCATGTCTGTCTGAACAAGTCATGCCAAAAATTTTTATCTTTTTCCAACATAACTTCTAACTGTGTATATGTATTTTACATGGGAATGACCGGTGATGTCACCAATAATGAAATGGCATTAAACAGAGTTCTCATAGAATATGAATACAATAAATTATATTAAATGAATAATAATGCAGGAAAATATGTATTTTATACGCTCTATGATCTTCTTAGTGATAGTGATATCTTTACAAAAAATTCATACTTTACTTGCCCACTTTGTCTGTGCAGTCCTCATTAGACCGTCTGTGTTTGTGTGTGCGTTTGTTTTCATCACAGGGGAATGGACTGGGACACCCAGCTGCACGGTAAAGGCTCCACAGTGAGATCTCTGCTGACTGACCTTTATGAGAAGGCGG
>JAJHUR010000827.1:1351-22879 GCA_027495735.1 Lutjanus campechanus
TTCAGCTGATTAGTTGCGATAATTGGGACCTACGATAAAAATATGAATAATAGCGTGTAAATTAAATTACACTAGCCCTCAAGACACCATTTCAATTAAAATTTAAATCACATTAAAATCACCTGGGCGGCCTCCATTCAATCAGGTGCTTTAATTGGAAAAGCATTCACTGGGGTCCCTGATGCACCTGTCCAATGGTTCAAACATCACTGTCCATGATGCATTATCATGCAACACCTATAATGAAAGAGTCGCTGTGGCTTGGCAATTTGCGGCTTCATTAAAATGTAGCTGGGCTTTGAAAAGATTTAAAATTCTCTATAATTGCCCTTTAAAATAATCAGCTCACATCTCGAAATGATAGTAATTACTGACTGTACAAAGGGATGAGACAGGTGGTTGAGTCAGACATTAATGGAAAGGCACGCATAGATTGATTAACCCTCTCAGTCTTGGCGTTCGGCCCACTGTCAAAGGCTAATGTGCAAACCCAATGATGAATCTTGCTGTCAACCAACATATTGTAATATATTTATTTTGTTAGCAAAAACAAACTGGCTTGGTTATAACCCAACTTTGTATGTGTTGGTAGTGTCCCATTCTCCATAAGTGAAGCTGTAGAGAGTTCACTATTGCTGACATAAATGTTAATTAGTGTTTATGATACTTTTGTAAATAATTTGCATTCTACATGTTAACCTTTGACCCTTATGAATTAGGAAAGGCAAGTGCCGGGGTTTTGCTGGAGTTAAAATTGCTTTGAGACTTGTTTTTTTTTTGTTTTTGCTGCACTTTCAGTCAATTTGCCAGCCAAATGTTTTTAGATAAACTGAAGATTTAGGTGGTTCTCTAATTTTTTCTGTCATCCCCCCTTCAGAAGCTGAAAAAAGCTGATACCCCTCACCCCACAGTTTTAATCAATCAATAACTGAGGAAGCAAGTAATTATGAATTTAAGATCAATTTAGTGAAATAAAGGTCAGCACAAAAGCATCAGCAAACTCATTTGTTTGTTTTTCCGACATAAATCATATTGATTTAACTTTGTTTCAGGAACAGAAAGTATCTGTACACATAGAAGGAATTTGACCCTGTTTATTCAGTTGCTCTTGCACAGGAATAGAAAAGACGTAACAGCTTAGAACAAGAACAACAAAGCTGAGCAAATAAAGCTAATAAAAAGACAGTACTGTCTTGTACACAGTAAATAACAAAAAAATAACACTCTATATATACAAGTCAAGGGTTCGTAAGTTGTAAGCATTACAAGTAGTGCACAGCAAACAGGATTTTTTCATCTGGTCGTCCATGCCTCCTTGAAGTAACCTTAAGCCCTTTGATGGGGGCCCGCCCCCCAGTTTGAGAACCATTGCTTTACGAGCTGTGAAAATTCTCACACTTCTTAAACTAAATAAACCATGCTGAAAAATCCTCACAAAACTGAAAAAAGGGCTGTTTTTTTAGAGGATGTTTTGAAGATGCATTGTTCTCTCAGGACGGCGACGCTATGTCATTTATTAATTATGATGCTGTCGTAGGACTATAGGATTTCTTTCACACAACAAACTTCACAGATTTCACTGATCGAGTGGATTGTCAGTTTTGACACCTTCAGAAATTAATGAATGCATTTTGTAACTTTATTTTTCTAGGTGAACTTAAGTTCTACATAAATGTTGGATGCAAACATTCATATCAAATGTTTTTTTTTTTGTCAAATAGGCCTCGTTATTCTCAAAAAATGAAAATATGCAAAACACCCATGTTTGAAGCTAATAAGAAAGGCAGATAAATGGAAGTAGAACAAAAACACAATGTCAGGCCTGAAGCTAAAAAGAATAATTGCTTATGAAATTGTTGCTGCAACCAACATTAGCTTGATTTAAATAATTTTTTTGTAAAATGGATGCTGAATGAATTACTTTGAACCCAGAACAACGTATTCTGTAACCGTAGCGCATACATACAGGAGCTAAATGACACATTATATGGTTTGGAAGACAGATTGTTGGTCTTCAGAGACATTGCACTGATTTCTCATTAAAGTATAGATAGAAAAAAAGAGTACATTTACAAACTTTAAGCAGATTATATAGCACATATCATTATCTGAGGGGGTTTCAAGGTGCTTTATGTATTAGGAAGTATTTAAAACATAATTAAAAACAAAAGAGCAAAGATAAGTTCATACCCCAGGGCTATTTAAAAGCACACTGAACAGAAAACAGCTTCTCACTTGTGGCCAGAGAAGCTCAAAGTCAATACCATCAGTAGTGGCCAAGTTGTCGGAGCTGCTGTGCTGTGGGGAGTGGTTTTCTTGCCCCGAGTCTGGCTGCTCTCCCCGCAGACAGCCCACAGTATCTCCAGCTTGAGTTGAACCATTAATTAGGCAGCCTCTCCGCTCAGCCTCAGCTGCTACAGTTAAATTAACTGGGCAGACATTAAGACGAGGAAATAAACTGTGCTCAAGTCAGGACTGCCAAGGACTGGACACCTTGAAAAAAGGAGTTTTTTTTTCTTTTATTCATCACAGGATGTGGAAAAGCTACAAAATCAGCCGTTGATATCTCTTTTAATTGCTTGCCATGGAGTCTAATCTAAAACACAGACTGTCTGCTGTGTTTAAGTGAGCATCTTTAGGCCTATATGCTGGGTGGCATCATGTTCAACTAACACACCAGCAGGGTCTCAGTTTAAATATGATCCTGAGAATAAAACTTGTGATGGTCATTATTGATATGGACTTGGTCTTCCAAGTGTCTCAACTTTAAAATTTCCCCGATGGCCTGGCCAGTGCTTCGTTGTCATCGGGGTGTGTATGTGTGTGAAAATGAAATTGTAAATCACTCATTTTGCTATGGTAGAAAAGTGCTTCATAAGTGCTTTTCATTTACCATTATTTTAAATGCCAAGATAACTGGAATCTTTTGGGCGTCTGAATCATAGTTATTATGTGATTGGAAGATTGAAAAACATTTTGAATTGAACAGGTGGAGAGGAAATTTGGCCCGTTCATGTGGTACGTCATCTAAAAATAGATAGATAGACAGGTCTGAAATTATAATAAGTTTATTTATATTGCACCTTTCAAGAGCAGACATTGCAAAGTGTTTAACAAAAACAAAAAAAGCAAATAAGGTTAGAAGAGAGAGCAACAAACATTAAACATTTAAAGCAAACAGTCAACTAAAAACAGAAATACAAAGAAACGGATGAAGCAAAAGCAAGTCTAAACAGATGGGTCCTCAGCTGCTTTTTAAAGGTGTCAACAGTGTCCACAGAAGTTCAAAAGGAGTCCCAAAGTGTCGGAGCACCAACCTCAAAAGCACGGTCTCCTTTTGTCTGGAGCCTGGAGCGAGGAACAACCAACAAACATGGATCAGAGGACCTCAGATTATATGGCTGTAGCAGCTCTTTAATGTAGGCAGGTACCTGCCCATGCAAGGCTCTAAACCTGATCACAAGAATCTTGAATTGGATGCTGAATTTGATGGGAGGCCAGTGTAGAGACATCAGGGTTGGTGCAGCGTGGTCTGAAGCTTGGCAGCAGCATTTTGGACCACTTGTAAGCGCTTTGGGGATGTCTTGCTAAGACTGGTGAAAATGGAGTTGCAGTAATTAAGATGGGATGAAATACACGCGTGTAACAAGGAAGACAGGGACATGCCAGAAACTCCAGACATAATACACCCCCGTTATTGAGCTGGCAGCCTGGCAGATCCATCTCAACATGAGCTGAAAGAAGCGTCAGGTCATAATTCTGTCTGGGTTCATCACTTTTCAGATGCAGTTTACTCGTGTTCCATTAATATAAAAGCATCTAATTGTCAGGCAAATTCAAAGCAACTTTTGAAAGTGTTAAAATGTTGCAAAAAAGCAAAAAAAAAAAAAAAAAAAAAAAAAAAAGCAAATTAGGCTTGTTTCAAATAAACAAGGCTTGGTGGTATTGTAGAAGAAGTAGATGTCGTGAACTGGAAACAAAACCGGTTGTTTGCCGACCGATGATAAACCTCAAAGAAGAAGAGACGAAACCAGTCGCCTTGGCCACGAGAGAGAAAAATGGAGAGGTCCAATTTGGTTATAATTATTCATTTCATGCAGGGATATTCAGACAGGTAAGAAGATGATTTGCACAATATTTTTACTTGCCGTGTACAAATGATTGTATTTATTAATTAGAGATTATTAAACAAAGACACACAACAAAGACTAAACAATGTTGAACCTATGGCTGCAACGTCTGTAAAATGTCAGAAAATAGTGAAAATTGTCAGTCCCAGTTTTTCAGTCCAAGGTGATGTTTGTTTTGTTCCACCAAAATTAAATATATTCAGTTTGTTATGATAATAAACAGAGTTATTTGAGAAGCATGTTCTGCCATTTTTGCATGAAAAATTACTTTAATGTTTAACCAACTATCAAAATAGTTTAATGGTTCTTCTTCCTATATCTCTTTCTGGTATAGAATACAGTATGTGATTATTTTGTGGAGAGTCAGGTAGGTTTTCACTCTACTGCAAATGGACTGTGGGTTTTTGAATACCACCGCTGATGTTTTTTTTGACCAAAGCAGCCAGTATTGACTGTCTTTTTATATTTTGAACAATTTTCTGAACAAACCTGGCATTGCACTTCAGAAACCACATTTATACTATCGTGGGATAGCGCAACTCTCCTCTTTTCACTGGAATGAAATAGTTTTGTTGGGTTAGCAGCCTATTAAAGCTGGATAAAGCAGATTTCACAATCCTCAGCACACTGGAGTGGTTCTTCTGGTTGAGCTGTTGAAATAATAATAAAAATAATACTTGTAAAGGCATTCCCTCCTTCAAAAAAACTGGTCAGAGGCTCTGACCAACAATTTTGGATACAAGGCAAACTGATAAATCTTGTAATCCTACAAGAGTCTGAGGCTAGTGAGCTCCTTCTGCCCTTTCGCATGATTAATATAAATCAAATCCCCCACCTCACAATAAGAACCATGCGTCTGAGGCTCTCTTCTTTTTTCCGCGACTGCTTCTACCTCCCTCCCTCTTCAGCTCTGCTTTCTCTCTCTGAAATCCTCTCTACCTCACTATCCCTCCCACCCCTCACCCTGCAGTCAGTGCCTGTCCTAGATTTATTGCCCCCCCCACCCACCCCTCCATCTCTCACACTCTCTTGAATTCACACACTTGCACGCTCAGTCATTCACCCACTTAAGCTACTTCTCATTTTCTCCCACACTCTTCACGTATGATTTGCCTGAGCTATGTCTGCTGTTAATCCCGACACAATTAGCAAACAAGAAGGCACTCTCATGGCTATACAGTACTGAGGTGGTATGAAGATGGTTCTCTCTGTTTTTTGTTTTTTTTTGCACCAGTTAACCCTCTCAGAAACATTACTAACTTTGGCTTAAAGCTGGTCCAGAATTCATTCTTTCCCACAAAAGCACAAATTACCCATATTAAATATAAGATACTACAAAACAACCCCAAAAGTAGAGCTTTTTATTTAAGACAAAACTGAGAAGGATCCTTTTTACAACTTGGGCCACCTCTGTGAATAGTTCTGGCAATGAAACGATTGAATGCAGTATTCTCCAAGAGATGTGCTGTCAAAATGCCTAAAAGAGAAAGGTATCCATCTTAAGCCCAGTGGGACTGATATTACCTGGGGACCTTGTAATGTTGAAACTCTCCTCCCACATCTGTTTTGTGTGGTGTATTCACACGGGATAAGCAAAGTCTGCGTTTTACTTGGAATTTACTGACACTATCCCATGGATATGATGTCAAGGCTCTGTAGTCTGATTTAAATCCTGTTGAAAGATAGATAAATGTTCCTTACCACACACTGCCATGCATGACATCCATCTCGTCATCTGCCGAGATTTCACTCTTCTGATGGATTTGAGCTTCTTCTCTCTTTAAATGGGTCCACGCTGTGTGGCAAGATGAGTCCCCTAAATTTTCACCCCAAATCCTGTTAAAACTTGAATTTTTAATTGCCTACGCTGCCTTCATAATTCTTGTATGGGAGAGAGGCAGAAATTACCGAGATGCCGTTTCGCACAGGACAAATATCACACGACCTCTATCAATATGGAAAGTAATTTGCAGTGGAATTTTTACGTTACAAATTATGGACACGGCTCTATTTGTACGGGATTAAGATCACAGATGACCTCTGCAATTAAAAATTACTAGGGCTTCCCAAAACTAAAGATTTTCCTACTCATCTAATAGCTGTCAGTTCAAGCCATTAGTCGACTTAATTTTTTAAATACATTTATATTTTTGGGGCATGAACTGAACCTCCTGTTAAATTCTAATGGAAAAAGTGGTAAGGATTCTGAATGTGTCCTAACAGCCAGAAAGAAGACTGAACATTTTGTTAAAGTTATATCACCTTGGTACTATGTTCCTGGTTGTCAAACTGGCCTCTATCGGTCTTTGAGACTGTGTCCCAGTCTCATAGGAACACTAACTGAGCTTGCGAGCTAATGGCAGCTACAGCACAGTTAACAGAAGTGTGTCGGTGACTCCAGTGTTACAAGAGAAAACGTCCATGCTGCAACAATCACCTGGGCCTAACGGCGAAGCGCAGCAGTTTTTTTATGTGACTAAGCAATAAGTGAAAACTTGGTCGACTAAGATTGTGTGGTACTTTTAGGGGGCAGCCCCGCAAATTCATTATTCACCAGTATTCACCGATTCCTCAGGGAAATACTGTATATGGCTCCTTATCTGCTATGTGCTTCACCAGCAAGTCACTGGCTGTCTGCTGTTTTGTGCATGGTAGCTAACGTTCAGTGAGTTCAGTGTTGTAGCTGGAACTGAGGTTGATAGTGGATGAGACTTTGTGTTCTAGAACCAAAACAGCGAGCTAAAAATCATGAAAAGGTCCAAAGGGGCAGCTTGCTAATTCTCTGTAGCTTTGTCACTGTGAGTCATCCGTTTTACACCATGTACAGTATTTTGATTAATTATTAGTGTAAATGTATATTGATAAGTACAGCTTTATAGGGACCTTGTGGAGTTTTTGACCACTAGGGAGCAAGGTTTCTTTGTACCTTGTGCCCGTACACAAGGATGAGCAAGTACAGGTGATTCAGTAAGCATCATTTCTGCCAGTTTCATGCTATTCCACTGATTGACAGCAACATTTATGCAGCGCTTTTATCCATTCACATACACACTCACACGCAGATGGTAGCGAGCTACCATGCAAGATGCTGACCTGACACCAATTTTGGGTTCAGTGTCTTGCCGAAGGACACTTTGACATGTGGACAGGAGGAGCTGCCAACCCTGTGATCACGGGACGATCTGCTCTACCTGCTGAGCCACAGCTGTCCAAGAGCCGGCACGCACACACGTTTACACACAGACTCACAGAGCTACAGTTGGTGGCAGTAATGTGCTGAGAAAGGTACCAACAAGCAAGGAAAGGCAGGGAAGAAGAAGAAGAAAAGAAAACTTGGATGTAAACAACAGAGGTTTTCAAAATACTATTTTTGGATGAAGGAAATGCTCTTGGGGCGCAACTAATGATTAATGCCGTTTTTCTCCATTAATTATTTAGTGTCAGTTGTCAAAAAATAGTGATGTTCACTTATTTTTTCTAGTAAAGTTCAACAGAATACGTTTGCCCAAGAATTCAAATAAAATGCCTTGACAGTCTGTCAAAACAGATATTAGTATAGCTGATATTTATCGACTAATGTACTCCAATACTGATGTAGACTGATACACCTGGATTGGCCAATTTTTATTTATTCTCTACATTTCAATCAACCAATACTCTTATTTATAATCAAGGTAATTTATAGTAATTATACAGGGTTACAAAACAAAAAGAGTTGCAGTTGATGTTACAAAGAAACATATATAAACACACACGTATACATGCAGGAAATAATTCTGTAGTGCATTTTTAAAGTAAAAAATTCATATTCTTGCATCTTACTATATTAACAGACCCCATTTTCAGCAACACTGTTTATGTACAATGTTGTATGGATTGTAATATACATACATTTTTGCACATTTATTATTATTCTACTTTTCTCTGCTAGTTGTTATATATTGCAGCATACGGCATCTTGCACATACTCCACATATTTATACGTATTTCTGCTTTCTTATAGTTTCTTTGTGCTTATATATGTTTATATTTCTGTTCTTGAATGGGAGGCAGCTCCACAGGGGGCCTTCTAAACATGGAAAATCTCCACTTCAGCCAGTATCACTGATTGATAAAGAAATAAGTTTGATTTGATGGTTAGCATGAGCAGTGATAGCAACTTGGCTGACCAGGGCAAAAAAACAACAACAAAAAACTGACCTCTCTGATTACTTTTCTCTGCCATGGATGCATAAAACCAGTGAAAATACTCAGATTTCTGTCTTTGTGGAAACATTCATGCCATAAATCATGTAAAAGAACAGTTTTTAACAACAACTCCCACTCCTCAGTGACAGCAGGGGTAAGCCCCATGACAACAACCTCTCACAGTTTACTTTGAGCTGTGTTTAGTGGTGACAGTCATAATTTAAAATGTTTCTTGGCTGTCTCGACTTGACTCCTGCTCCTCATGCTTGGTTATGCGCAGCATTGGCAGCGCAGGATGTCGAGCCGCTGTAACTGGTGTATTTGACTGCTGCTCTCCATATAAATTAATCTGGATCATATTGGCCAGATGCCAAAAAAAATGGAGAAACTCGGAGGCGTCATCGCTTGTAGCCCTGTCCGCTCTCTCTCTCTGTGATTTGGGTATTAAGGTCAGCTGTTTGGAGCATGACAATCCTGACTGATACAAATCTCCCAAGTCACTCATAATCTTGAGACAAATCAGCTTATTCTTTTTCTTCAATTCAATTGTTTTGGGGTTTGAGCTTTATGTTTTTAAAGACCCGTACTTGCTTTTCAGCCCTGCTTCTCCTGGTTAAAAACATTAATTCTGCATGTTGTTTTTTTTCCAACAGCAGTTTAATTTTAGTTGTGGGAGGAAAAATGAGTGACTAGAAATAAACCATGAAAATGTCATCTGGACCCAGCTGACATTGTAGTCTGTTTTGTTAAATCGTAAGATTGCTGTAAGATAAAACGCTGGGGAATTGTGTGTAATTCTTTTGGATGCTTTGTGTCCTGAAAAAAGTAGTGCACTGATTTTCACTCATGATCCATATTTATCATAAATAGACCTGACTAAATTCATACAGAAAATGTTAATTAGTATTGATTATAGAATCAAATAATCAAGCTACAGTATCAGAATCAGAATAGGGGTTTGTTGCCAAGCTGGTTTTCACATAGAGTATTACATATACAGTAATTTGCACTGATGCAACATATTGGTGCATAACAATTAACATGGTGTTAACAACCATGACTAGGAAACCATAAAAGAAGATATGTATTCATGATGTTTTATTTAATGTGGAACATTTTTCCAGATGTGTCCCTAATGTTTTGTAATCTGGTTGTAATCCACTGCAAGTATTTACTTCTCTTCAATGGGACACAGTTAAATGTAATATGATGTGCTTCAGAAAGCAAAAACAAAGCCTGTATGAGGATTGAAAAGTTGACTAAGCAGCCGAACAGACACCTAAAAGGTGAGAGAAAAGGCGGATATTGATAGATATTATAATAATTGTATAGTGGTCTTCATTTGATGAGCCACAGCAACACATAGCTGTACAGCTATGACATTCAATGCTGCTCAGTTCTTTTTAATGCAAGTTTATTTATTCTGTTTAAACCCAGTATTTCTGCACAGTCGCAGATGGGTTTGTGTGTGATTAGTCGAACAATTAAACGTAACTACCCACGCTAGTCAGCACCAGAGATGCTAGTCGGTTAAACAGTTTATGAATATTTTATTCATGTAACTGTTGCATCTACCATTATGCAGCTGTCTGCCTCTAGCCAAGGCTGCAGCCTTGTCAGATGGCCATTGATGTTATCAGCAAAGGTTGGACAGATGACAGCTCGTAAACAGCATAGTTTGGCAATATTTTGATCTGGAAAATTAAAATAAGGCTGTATGTAGCAGAGCAATGTGTAACCACGGTACAGCAGCACGAGCATGGGGACGTTAACCTGAAAGGAGAGCAGGCTGGTGCTGCTAGCACTGCTAATGTTAGCCATGCTGTGTCAGCTTCAGGTAGCTGTGATCCTGCTCGGTCTGACAAATTCTTTTGTAGAATAATTTACAGTAGTCATAATGAATGCTGCTAATTGCCACACATTTCAGCTGCATTTATAATACATTCAGGTTATTGGAGAATGTGATTAATGTCTTGAAATGGCTCTTAATACATGCAATATTATTTTGGACGATGTTTAACCTCATCAATAAATAAATGCTGCTCAATTTTGCTCACTTTTTCCTGTGAGTGTTTTCTTACTTTTAGACTCGTCGACTTGTCCAAATTAAAATTTCCATTTAACCAACAGGGAAATTAGTTGTCAGGAACATCCCAAGTTGTATATGAAGATTAGGCTGCACTAATATTATTTGTTGGCATTATGGTGCTGTTGCTGTTGGCTGCACACAAAGTGAGGAAATGCTGTATTAATGGAGTGGTCTAGCAACAATCTTTGGCACTGCAAAGTACGTTAATGTTGATGAAACTGATGACTTGTGTTTATTAAAGAAAGTTTTTTTTTAAAGATCGTTTTTCAGGCTTTTGCCTTTATTATGATAGTGACAGCTGAAGACATGACAGGAAATGGGGGTAGAGAGAGAGTTGGGATGACACGCAGCAAATGGGCTACAGGCAGGAGTCGAACCAGTGGCCACTGCAGAGGACCAACAGCCTCAGTATATGGGGCGCACGCTCTACCAACTGAGCTGTATGGGCGCCCTTAGAGAAAGTTGATTTGATCAAAAAAAGAAATTTAATCCCATTAATCACTCCATTCAAATTGGGAATTTTGTTTGAGGATTTGAAAAGGTTTTTTTAGGTTGACGATGCCATACAATGTGACACCAGAAATATGAAGAAGAATGTAAAAAAAATAACATTTAATACATCCCTAAGTCTGTCTGTAATCCACTGCAAATATTGATAAATGTGCAGTTTTAGAATGCATTTGCTTCTCACTTATGGGACACAGTTAAATGCAATCTGTTGTACTTCAAAGTGAAATTAAAGTTTAAATGAGGATTGAAAAGTTGATCAAGCAGCAGAACAGACATATCATAAGATAGAAGCCACATTTATTATAATATTTGTCTAGTGGTCCTCATTTGATGAGGCATGATGCCACAGAGCTGCTTTGTTTTAATGACTTCTCCCCCTCAGGATAATATTGCTCATCTGAAACAGCCAATTACTTTATTGACTGGCAGGTAGCTGAAATTGTTTTCAGCTTCTGCAATTTTCAATTATGAACCACAAAAACACTCCTGTGACACTTTGAAAGACTGTCCAATCATTATAAAGTTATTTTGCTGAGCTATCATTTGCTTCGTCATCATGCACATTTCCCTTGTGACTCCTGAAAGTTAAACACCTGTTTTTGTGGAAATTTATCTCATTAATTAAAATATCTGCAATGTATTGCTTGATATTAAGTCGTGCAGACAACCAGGGGAAAAACAACACTCCATACTGGTAAAATAATATTAGCTATAATTTCATTCTTCTAGCAAAATCGTGCAGACCAATGCATATAGACTGTAGAAACAAACATATAATCACTGCGGATTATATGCCAGCTGTGGGTGGCATGCTACCCAGCACATAAGGCCTATTGGGCCCCTTGCTTTAGCGCCCTCTATGGGTTATATGCAAGGCCTTCTATGCAGAAGCTTAGCATAGTAACCTTTAGACATAATACGTTTTAAGTCAATGAGATGACCACTTAGCTTGCAGCCTTTTGTGGGTCATGAAACAGCAGAGTGGTATGAAATAGCATGAGACATCTGTGGCAAAGCTAAATCCATATTAACATCCTTTCAGTGATGTCTGTCGCAAGAAATACAGTCTGTTTGCTCATTTTGCTCCGAATCCATATTTATAGACTATCCTGAATATTCGAGGAAATTGCATCAGATGATGCATGTTTAGGAAATATTTGAAATGCAGTTCATTGGTTGTTCCTTATTCACTGCCGTCTGCACTGCAGTCCCCCCCGCACACACAGGCTTTCCTGGTCATATGACTCCACTCCACAGGTATTGAGTAATCCTCAATCTGGATGTGAGGTATAAAAAAAATCTCATGGGTCTCTCAGTGGGTGTCAAGTGAAGTGTGCCGTAACTGAGAGCAATATATAACATGATTGTGATTGTATGGTGGGCTACAAATAGAAAGGGGAAATTGGTTAATTACCGAAATGTCAAAACACCCAAGAGTGGAATATGATTTAGCACGGTTAAACAGCCACAGCGGAAGCACGTTTCCAGGCTTGCCGGAGGGAGTGTGACATAGTAACCAATGCAATGTGAAACAGTAACCTATCTCAAGAGGCCAGACTGTCAGCTGCTTTGAAGCTCGGTTGGGATTCAGAGACTCCAGCTCCCGTCTGAACTGCGAGGGGAAAAAAAGAAAATCAAGAAACTAAGATTATACATTAAAGTCACGCCTGAACTGATGAGCTGGACTGCTTTGCTTTGGTGGAATACATTATCTGGGACAAGCGGCACTGTTTGAAAGTATGTGACTGTTGTAGTGGCCTTTAAAGTGTCTGTGTGATGTGAAGTTCTATCTGAGTTGGTGTATTTTTAGAGGTGCTTGTCGCTCACTTTTACAGCTTCGTGTGTGCAGTCCATCGTCCAGCATTTGAGCAAAAACAGCAAGAGGGCAGAGGTTGATGAAGTGCCACTTAACTGAAATACAAACATAGTCTGTCAGCGCTGACATACCCAGCTTTAAGCCAGAGTGTCCTCCAGACTAACTTTTTCCTCTAAGACATTAGGAGCTGCACTTAAATCATCAAACTGTGCTTTCTGTCAAAACATCAAAAAATCATCAATGAAGAAGTGAACTGAAAAATTTAGCAGTTTTTCCTGAATACAGTATTTGCTTACAGATACTGAATCCTCATCAGCACTTGACCCTTTGCCTGTCAAGCTTTCCATCCTCACACTGCGTTATTACTGATTACAGTAATAACGATGGCAGATTTAACACAGAAATTGGGAGTAATTGTTGAAACACTGAATGTAAAACTCAAAGTTTCAGTTGAAATGTGTAAAAATAATGTAATTCATCAATTGATAATAAATCTTAAAGCTATAACACATAACATTTCTGTATTAAAATGCCTAGATTTCTGTTATATATTTTGTTGATTTCTGTACTCGCCTCATCCCAAATGTTTCCTGCTGTGTTCAAACCCAGACAAATCCATAATTTTATTGGTGAGGTTAAGGTAACTGTGCATTTAATTTCAATGCCTGTCAATGGTGTCATATCCATTTTTCTTCCTTTAGTTGCTATAACTTCCTTGAAAAAATTAAAACCACCAGACGATATGTCAGAGAGTGAGAATGGAAGTTGGCCAACATGAATAAACATAACTTGTATAAACCTTGACTGGAATAAAACTTAAACTTTTCATCTGCAGTGGTGACTGCTGCTTCACAACATCATCAAAATCAGTTATTTGCTATTGTTTTGATAGAGAAACCCCCTAGTGACAGAACTTACATATGGAGCATTTAACTGTACATATTTTTGTAGTGATGCTTATTGATTGATTGATTGCTTTGATTAAAACGTAAACATTATGTTCAATTTTGGTTTTATGGTGTAAAAATGACACACTTGTTAGAGCAGGGCTCTGGAGTATAAATAAATATTTTATGTTCTTTTTTAGCTAAAAGTTTCACTTTGGCCTTTCATCAAGTTTATTATAGAATTAATGTTAATTCTCTACAGTTATTATATGTTATTGCCAACATTTTTCTTGTTATTTCAGCAGCAAAAATGACAGTCAGTGCCTTCTTAAAATGAGAAGCCTGCTGAAGGTTTTGTACATCACTATTGCTAATAAAAGAGTGAGGATTGTTAAATGAATAGAGTAAATTCATTAGCTCTGGAGCCTGGTGAATGCAGGTGTTTGGACAACTCTTACAATAATGATGAAGGCCATGCGTCAGCTGTCAGCTTACACAAATACCTCACACCCACACCAATTCCTTCCCTCTCCTGATGATCAACAAATAAGAAAGCTAGGCCAAAGAGAGGACACATTTACTCAGTTTAAATTTTAAAACACAACTAAATGGTTGCAGTCTGGAATAATATGCTACGATTGCCTCTTGGAGTATAAAAGCAGCACAAAGCACCAGTGCCAAGCTCGGTCACACGTTGGAGTGCTGAGACGGCTGCATGGAGAGTCTTTCTGGAGCTGAGGTGGCCTACTTTGAGGACGTGATCCATGTTTAATGTCCCTCCGCTATGTTAGGTGGCAGGCGGTACAACATGCGTTGTCATGGTGTCATCTGCGTGTAGACGCATTCTCGTGAACACAATAACTGGAAAATAATACATGAGAGAATGTCACAACAGCCGTAGTAGTTACAGCACAGATTCGCTTTCACAGTGGATGAACTAATGAGATCTTTCTGTCATTTTCCTGCATTTATTTACACATTAATACTTCTGTCTCTTCGTTATGCTTAAATATCTGAACTTCATATGAATTCTGCTCTTGTGCTATGCATGTGTATGACATTGAAATGTTTTATAATGAATGCTTTAATTTTCTTAATTAATGACCTCATTAGGGTAAGTGGTTATGTTGACTGCACGGTGCTGATTATAGTGGGACTTTTTGTTAATCAGGTTGCTCCCGTATCAAGAAGGTTACATCAAGGAAGGCTGAGGAAATGCAATCAACAAATATGAAAAGACGTGCTTTACCATGTTTCAGATCTACAGTGCAAGCCAAGAAATGCCAAGAAAACTGTAATGGGTAATAAAAGAAAATATGTATTATTTGAAAGGCTACATTTCAGAACTATGAGAAGTCTAGTATTAACCATTGTAATAAAAACAGATATGAGAGATACATGTAGTAAAAATAATGCAACTTAACTTAATTAATTAACACTGCTCCTTTAAAGCAAAAAACAGAAAGGCTCTTGCTTTTATAAAGTGTTGGTACATTTCCATCTTCATAAAAAGATCATTTATGTATTTAGTAAGCTAGTACACTGTGGAATCACCAAACAGATTTGCTTTAAATGTCCCTTGAGTTGTGATTCTGATCTAAATGATATTTAAATATAAACACAGGAGTCACAGGAGGTTAGAGATTGTCATTTTGGATTCATATTTAATGACTGCATGATGCATAACGAGATGTGTTTGTATTTATTTGTTGTTTTCCAAGTGATTAACATGATGCGGCTAATTTAAACAGATAATGAGACGTGTGTTCTATATTGTTAGTCCACCTGTACCTCTGCAGTATTTGATGGTGGTAGGCAGCTCAATTTAGCAGCATGCTCATGAGCTTTCATTTCTGCTATTGGCCATTATTGACACTTGACCTTTGTTAATGTCCCTTATATCCTAGTTTTACCCTTTGGCTACACTGAACACATAATGCATGTTGACTGTTCGCAGTGCGGCTGCTAGAACAGTACGCCTCCACTAAAATCAACGAAACTGGCTGCAGCAGGCAGCAGAGCAGCGCTGAAGTGGTGTGTTTGCGCCACAGGGATCCACTCTACAAACATAAAAATAGGCCAGCCTTTTATTCATATTTTTTATGTGAGGTGTGTGTGGCCCCACAGAAATGAGTCATAAAGATCCTATATTTTTTTAAGGATCCCCAGATCATGTTTTTTTGCTGCATATCCAATTGCTGATCATCTATCTATTAACCATGTCAGGTTTTTTTGTTTAATTTTGTTTTGTTTTGTTATAGCAGCTGGTAACTTAAAGCAGTATCACAGGTCAGTTTGACTGCTTTTTAGTATACTTGGATCTCCACCAAGTGGCAGTGTAAGCTGCGCTATAAACTGTGTGGTGCCTGAGGGACCATGTGCAGCTAATAGCCAGTGAACAAGGTGGGAGGCAGGACTACACTGGTCACAAGCAGCTGTTGCTCTCAGTCGTAGGGCTGTGTACCGGCAACAATCTACTGATGCATTATGCATCACGATAGAGGGGTTACAATTAAATATATTGCGATATTTTGCAACATATTGCGATATTTTGCGATACAGTAAACAAGACAATATATTGCTATTTTGAAAATATATGCTTAATAGAAGCTGACTCCACTTTTGAGGGTGTCTTTAAAATTTTTTTATGTCCATCCCTATATATCGTGCGCAGTGTTTGAAATGCACGCATTCCTTTTCTCTTTGATAAACACTGGTTAGTTCAGTGTTTTTCAACCTTGGGGTCGCCTGAAATGTCTAGTAATTGATAAAAAAAAATTACTGATAAAAATATTTTTTAACTAATTATTATTCTTTTCAAAATTAAAACACCACACACAATCTTAAACAACTGTATTCTATACTTCCACTTTCTCGAATATAAATCTAGTTCAAATAAAATGCAGCATGTAAAATATCCGAACAGATTGTTTGTTCAGTATTAATTTTCAGCCTTGTAAATAAAGCCTATATCCTGATCAGGGAAAATAAAATTGTCACTTTGTGCACTAATCCTGGATACTCTGTATTTGCAACACAGTATAAAAAACATGATCAAAAACTAATTCTAGAAAAAAGTGTCTCTGGGGTCCCCAGAAATTTGTGATGTCAAAATGGGGTCATGGCCCAAAAAAGGTTGGGAACCCCTGCGTTAGTTAATGATGATACTGAAAAAATTACTTTTGTTCTGAGTAAAAAGAATCAGAAAAGAAAGAAACAGGAACTATCAAATGTTTGTCATTTTTGCTTGAAAAATTACTAAAATGATTGATTGACAAATCAATTAATCATAACATACAGTCATAGTTTCAGCTTGATCACCAGGCAGTATGTAGGATGTAAGTTATTCGAGTCAAGGTGTAGCAGGAAAGTAGAATTCACAAGGTTTCCATCCAACAGCAACAACAAGCCAAAAGTGTCTGATATCTAAGGTCAGTGTTTCTCACTGAATCTTATCTCTTAATATTAATAACTCTTAATATTGATTGCCCTACATATCCCAAACCCAGAGAGCCAATTAATCATTTTATTCTTTTTATCCAGTATTTTTTTTTTTCAAATATTAATCACATTTTATACTCTTTTGGCATGTTTTTGTTGCATGTTTTTGAGCACATTTCTCATAGCTGTGCTTTTGAAGTGAAATATGAAACATTTTGTTGAGCAGGGAATATCTGGTTGAAACTGAATTATTCTTGATTCATGTTGACAACGTGAATTTCTTTTCGACACTTTATTCAGATGTTTAAATCATTATTCACCACTTCAGTATAAACTTAAGAGTTGAGAGACTTGATGTGCTTTATTGCTCTCATTAACCCTGCCTGAGAAAACAAACTTCTTAAGAAACAAAGGATCAGAGTCTTTTACAATGATGAGTTCTTTACCATCTGAAGAATCCAAGGACAGAAGAAAACACTCATGTTCTTACCTATTAGAGGTGATTAAATAAGTTACCTCTGTGTGTTGCCAAGGACTGCCACTGTCTGATGATCGCAACTGAACTGTTTTAATTAAGATGTCATTGCCTCAGGGTCTTTGATTGAACATGTTGTTCTGTGAAATCCACATCTAGTGGCTATAACCACGTTGCCATTGATCAGTTTTGTTTTATACTGTGTTCTGTTTGGAGCTTTATAACACCATAAAACAGGTGGACTGCACAAAAACACAGTTGGCCCTAACAACTTACTGTAGATCCTTAAATCATAGAGATGGCAGCAGATGTTGCAGCTCAACGTGTAGCTTTTCGCTCTCATCTCAAACGCTCCTCTAACAAAACTCATTATTGTATTTCCAGTAAGTTAATTCATGTTCATGGGAAAGTCCGCCATTTTATAGTGAGTGAAGTGAAATAAATGTGGAAAAATAAAGGAAAGTTGTCATTTTTCTTGACCTAATGCAACTACATTCCGTATTATAGACACCTTTTGATTTTTTCTTATGCAATTGAAGTTAATAACAACTTTAAAACAAAATGTAAATGTCGCCCACTGGTGAACGGAGGATTTTGAAGGAATTTCTTGATTACACAAGGACCCTTACATAGTGCTTATCATAGTGAAATAGGCATTTATTCACCGTGATTACATAAGATCTGGAGGAGTCCTTGTACATTATGTAAGTCATAGCTAATGTCATAAATGTTAAGCAGCAACGTTGATGTATGCAGCAGAAGATTTGGTGCTGTTAACACAATGACTAAAATCCTTGTCAACCTGCCATCCCCCCGCCCGTCCCCTTGTAGCTGAGAGAGTGCAGGGGCAGAGGTGTTGTTTAGTTGAATATGTTAGTCTAGTCTCCCTGACTTATTTATCTGACTGAGGTTTGTGACAGTTACAATCTGTGGTCCTGTCCATGCCTCTGAAATATCAGTAGCATAACTGTGCATTCATATATCCTCTGGGCTGTCCGTGGTGCTGAAGTGGCAGACAAATTTGTAATTGACCCTTTGCGTAGCTCTGGCCCACTTGGTTATTTTTGCTACGTCTGTCAAACTTTACATTCTCACATTGGACATGTGCAGTTAACAGTGATGACAGCGGCAGATTTAACATCAAAACTGGAAGTAATTTTTGAAATATTGAATGTAAAACTCAAAGTTTCAGTTGAAATCTGTAAAAATAATAGAATTAATCAATTGATAATTAATCTTAATGCTATAATATGTAGCATTTCTGCATTACAATGCCTAGACTTGTGTTATATATTTTGTTGAGGTCTGTACTTACCTCTCAAATGTTTCCAACCATGTTCATATGCGTAATTTTATCGCTCATCTTTGATTCCACAGAGAAGTAAACAAAGACAGCTTCTCATTTCTATCTGATGACTGTGGATTTTAAAACAAGAACCCTGTAAAAGGGTCTTAAACATGTGAAGTTACTTAATGGTTGTGTAGATGACATGACGTTAATGCTAACACATGTACAGTATGTATATGATAAACAGAAATACTCTCATTAACATGGGAAAAGGAAGCTCAGGGATTAGATTAATTGCAGCGGACCTTGAGATACTCAACCAGCCAGACCAGCCGTTGCCTCAGGAGGAGTTCCTGAATAAGAGCTAAGCTAACCCCAGAGAGAGATGCGTCATCATTGGTACACTTTGATTATGCACCAGCCCACATCCTCCTCCTCCTCAAACCCCCCACATAACAAATCCCAATTTAACTCTTAGGAATAAGCTATGAGTTTGGTAAATGCAGTGATATCTAACACAAGCTTGGCTGTTACTGCAGGTAATAAGTGGTTAGCTGGACATGCTAATGTTTGCAGCTTATGTTAGAAGTGATAAAGACAAAGTTTAATCCATTCCTCATATGCTTGCTTTTATGTTTTTATGCTAGAGACATGCAAAGCTTGACAGGCCTGTTACTGTTGCTCATCAGTTGCTCCATGAAGGCTTAGTGACAGGTCATCTGCACCTTTTCCCCTCAGCCCCGCCCCTCTGTCAGTTTCATCTTGGATCTATAATATTCTCTAAACTACATACAATAAATACTCTTATATTCTATTCTATATTGCTGTCAATACACTCAGAGTAGTGTCACCTTCACGATCAAAGTGACGAGTACAAACGTGTAGTTGCTGAGGGATCACAGAGACAGACTACTGCCTGTAGCATGTCCTATAATATTCCTGTAATATTCCTGTTATCATGCTCCCATTGGGTTATCTCCCCCGTGTTAAAAATGAAAAAATCACTTACTGGCTATAGTCTATGTCTTGCAAAAACACAGCTGCATTGAAGCAAGTGACAGATATATTTAAGACTATAAAATATTTGGTTATCTTTAGATGATAGACTTACTCAACTGCAGGTCAAGTAGTACTTGCTCTCTTTAAGAATTAAATATATTCCACTTATTGGAGTCCACATTAGAGAAATATCTGTATTGCTGTTCCCCGAGCATCCACAATTATTTGTCAATAATTCAGGCCTAAAAAGTATTATTATTCCGATTATACATTCTGCTGCTCATTTGCATTCACTCAGTATCGTAAAGTTGCCACTGATTGTAATATTCAAAAGTCTCAGCAGAACTCATTTTAACACAAGAATTCACCAAAATGACAAGCTGGATACATCTGTTCCATGTGGGCTCAGCAGCTGGTATGTTGTTAATGTTCTGTAGGCTTCTTCTGATTTATGTATTTATGCAGGAAGCAGGGAAGTGTGGGTGCAAGCCTGTTTTTAAGGGATAAGTCTGGTGATATTTTCTACTATCTCATTGTCAACAGACCGAAACTAACAATGAATTGATCCCACTAACTAGTATTGCCTGTGTAAGCTTATTCCCCTGTGCTATAGTGCTCCATTGTTGTCCAAAAACTGTTAAGAACACCCCAGTGGGCCACGCTGTTATACTTGGTGACACATTCCTTCATTACCATGAATGTGTCCACTGTGATTTATTGAGTCAATCCCACATACAGCATCCTGCTACTGTAAAAACTCAATTGAGCACCAAATTTGCGCCAGGAAAACAGTCAGTTGTTTTAGGAAACTATTTTATTTTATTACAAATTAAATTCAAGACCTGTTTTTAAAGGTTTACGTTGTAGGAACCAATGGGCTTGGGGCTGAAATCCCCAGTCAGGGAGTCAGAGAGGATTTAGAGACCGGCTAATGCATCACTGAATTTGGTTTTTATCATGAGATTTGTTGACAGTCACAAATTGTAGAATATCTCCAGTCTCATCCTTTCAACTAACTTCTGAAATCAGACACAGAACAGCAGGAAAGCCCTAATGGCCTCTGTCAACTTCACTTGTCAACCGCATGACAATGACAGTAAGGAGATTTGAATCTTCGGCTGTGGTTACATACACATCACTGCTAAATCATGATGTTACACAGAATGACAGTATATAGTGTAAGTGACAAATACAATTTCAGTTCCCTCAGCACTTTATTCTCTCAGCCTGTTTCTCGCTCTCCATCTGTTTTACCTTTTTCTTGAACACGTTATTGAGTCAGGTAAATGTTTAAGGGTTAGGGTTAGAATCACCAATGGGTAAAATTTATCTGCGGCTGTTTTGATTTTATGTAACTTTGTTTCAATAAAATATTCAAGTCCTCCAGTGTCTAACTTCTCCTAAAAATGTGTCATGAAGCAATCCCTGTTGTGAAAACGCTCAAGACACAACCAGATTTGAAGTAGAAGAGGTCACTCACACAGTCCAGATCTCTGCCAGACAACTCAGAAAGAATATTTGAATCTAAACCCCTTTGTAATCACCAACATTTTGACGAGTAACTGTAATTTAATCACACTTCTAGTAGATAAGCCTTGTTTTAGCCTAGCAGTTATTGATGACTTGTGGCCTCTAGTGGCTGGTTAAGAGTTGGGGAATCAGCAGTCTTTATAGGTCATAAATTTAAAAATTGTGAATCACCACA
>JAJHUR010000839.1:1419-14401 GCA_027495735.1 Lutjanus campechanus
TTTAGCTGTAGCATGCATGTTTTGTCAAGTAGCTCACCTTACAATAATGAGAACTGGTTGATCTTCAAACAGACAAGGAGCCAAGCAGAGCACTTTGACACAGTCACACATACAGTCATACGCGCACACAAGCAGAGTTGGGCACGCACTTATGGTGCCATGGCTGTGAGGAGTGAGCTTTGATAAGCTTTTTCGAGCATAGTTCACTAAAACAGGGTTCATCCTAATGGTGGTAGTCCTTTTTACTGTGGGGACGATTTCCCAGTATATGATCCACTTCTGTGGCGATGCCCGCTGTCATCTTTGGAATTACCTGTGGTCCAGACACACACACACACACAAAAAAAGAGAAAGCACATGATGAATGCTGTTTGACTACCAGTGACTACTACTACCAATACTGAAAGAATCATTCAGTCAGGCTGAGGAAATGTGTGTTATACCTGAATGGCTCCCAGGTTCTCTGTTAGCTGGCTTGGATTGGAGGATCCCAGCAGCACTGAGCTCACTCCCTCGTTCCTCAGGCACCAGGCTACAGATTGGGGAAGAGTTTTTACAGTTGTGACTGTGATATCTGTATAATGCTCTTTAAACAAACAGTTCATTAGATTAGCAACCTTTTAAATTTTGCAGTTGTTGACTATTTTTCAAATCTGCACATTTGTCTTGTTCAATAATCATGCTGTTGTTGTCAGTAGAAGTGCTCACTAACACAGATTTTAACAAATTTGTGAACAAAATTTGAGAGAGAAATAAATTGTGTGCACAAAGGAAGTAAAGCTTGGTCAAGTCCCGGACAGACCAAAGTGCGGAGCGTGGACTGGTAGCTGGAGGGGAGCCAGTTCACCGAGCTGCCCTTGAGCAAGGCACCGAACCCCTAACTGCTCGGGGTGCCTGACTATATGTATGTGTGCAGCCCCTTCACTCTGACATCTCTCTGATGCATGTCTAAAGGTCTTATTTGTGCATGTGTGTGTATTTCGGGCCTATGTTACAACATAGTGAAAACATGTAATTTCCCCTGTATAATTATATATGTGTATGTATATATATATAAAATAAAATATGCCTTATTCTCCTTCTAATTACCCAACTAGACTGACTAAGAGTCCTCACCTCCTTATGTATAAAACATCCCATGGTCAGTTTTTAATCAAATATTGTTACCTTGTGTAATAAAAATTCACATTTAATGGATTCCTCAGCCTCATACATATTTTTATATTTCCCAAATGTATTTTGCATTTTGTGTGTTTTATGTGAAAACACACACACACACACACACACACACACACACACACACACACACACACACACACAAAAATAGAATAAAATAAAAATCAAGATTTCAGTCATATGTAGAAATACAGTGAATCTGGCCATGAGCATCATTTTCTTTGTTTGCTTTCAGAAGACTGTAAAGTTAAGGTGTCAGAGTGTTCATGTTGTCTCTTACCTATGGCTAACTGTGGCAAAGTACATCCAAGCTTCTCCGCGATGTGAGCCAGTTCTTTTAGCTTTGCTTGTTGTTTCCTCCCATCTTCACTCATTATTTTCTCCCTCAACCACTGATATGGCTGAAGCAGCAGTAAAAAAACAAACAAACAAATATTAGAATTATTACTCAGAATCAGGAAGAAATAACTGGAAGCAGACTATGTTTTATTGTTGATATTGTGAGTGACTGGCAGTTGGTCAAAAGAAATGTTCTCTGTACCTTCATCGAGGCCCTGGAGGATTCTGGGACGCCGTTCTCGTACTTCCCTGTGATGATTCCACAGGCCAGTGGGGACCAAGAGACGACACCAACACCTGAGAGAGAAAAATGGCCGCTGATCAACAGGATACAAAATCTATCACAGACCTAAATCCATTAAAAAAAAAGCTTGACTACAGGAGAAACTCACTGCAGACTCACCTATCTTATGGTAGAGCTCCGGCAGCTGAGTTTCCACTTTGTCCCTCTGGAAGAAGTGATACTCTGCCTGCTCACACACCGGTGGAATCAGATTGAACTGCCTGGCCACAGAGTACGCTTCCTGTTTGTATGTGAAGGGGGAATAAAAATAAAGAGGATAAATTTTCTTATTTATCGCTTATAATGTTTCAACATTATTCCTGTTTTCAGCGTTTCTCTACATATTGTCTGACCTTGACATCACATGTTTCAACCTTATTCAGAATCCACCTTCTCCACAAACTATATAAATTTTTTCTGTCCGTCCCGTCATCCTCTGTGTTTTCTATCAATCTTTCATTGCGAGTCTCCTGAGTTGTTCTTTTATCTGCTGGTTTCACTGCCTCACAGTAAAAGACAGAAAAAGCTTGGACAGTATTGTTAAAATCCGTTCTGAGATCACTGCACTGAAACAAAGAGATCTGAGTTCTTTCAGCAACCAAAATATTCTCCAGAAAGCAGCAAGTATTTTTGGTTTCTTACGCACATGTTCTTGCAAGTGAATTTTATGTTTCCGTCAGGGTGCTGTTATGCTTTACCTGCTTATAAATCGAACTGTCTGTTTCAAATCATTCATTCCCTCTGCAATGCAACTACTAAATACTCTGCAGGGTTTTAACCATTATCATTGTTGGTCTAAGCTTTAGCTGTACTTTATTATTGTGCTTCGCAAGTTTATGTATCAGTATTATTATAGATTGTATTTAACATTTAGCTCCCTTCTATCATGATTTGCATGTGTGTATGTTACTAATACAATTCAATATTTTGTGATTTGAAAATACAAAATACAATTTATACATTACAAACTAACATTATCACACATTAAGCATTCTCACTGTGCGTCTGACCGTAACTTTCCTACATTGAAAAGATGAGCTCTGCTAATTTCTCACATTTGAAGCAGCCAAGATATCTCGGAGGTGGGAGGTTCAGGGGTCATGCTGGGTGGTTTCTAGCTAATACAGTGAATATACATATTTGCCAGTTGTAGAGCACATGTGTTCACTAATTAGTTTCCTTCTGTTGTATTTTCCTGTCATTCAGTAAGCTTGCCTTAGCATGAAATATCTGATCATTTACATAATTATTCCAGTCTTAGAGGAAATTTGCACCAAAAGCACCACCTTCTTTTCTCAAACTAAAGGTCACAAGGAACATGATTGAAATATGGTAGTTAACAATTAGTACTGTATGTTTCTGGATCCAACAGGACACATGATTCACTTTTAAATGGGCACCACAGCCTGTGAATAGGCTAATTGTTTTTTTCTACAGTTTAAACCTGGGGATAAAACAAATGTCAAAATACACTAGTATTTTAAACACATTTAATTGAAAGTATTGCCAGTGAATATACTGTATTGTGTAACATCCAGTATCAGCTCATTTTGGATTTCATTCTCCCCTTCTACAGCATAAAGAAGACTAAATGTCATTTTACTTGCTGATAGCCTCAGAAGGAGGGGAAGGAAAATGTCTTTATCTAGATATGCAGAAGATCTCCCACTGTAAGTCTATATTATTAAACATGTACCTGTCAACTAAACAGGAACCAGTCATCTTTATTTGAATTTTCCTATTTTTTTTTATAATTTATTCTGCCTGCCTTTGTAAATACTTTGTAGTGGGCTTCATGGTATTAAAAGTTGTTTGCACAATGCACAAAAAATGCACAAAAACATTTTCCATCGCTCACCATGATTTCCATGGCGGACCACCGGGATGTGCCCCAGTACATGGACATGCCCTGGTTGATCACATGTGTCATTGCTCTCACTATCTCTGTAACAACAAAACATTAAAGAGCAGATATGTACATTGTCAATAATCAAACAGTGGATGGCGCCACAATTGCAACTTTTGTAACCTGTGGGAAGACTACACCTTATCTTACATTAATACACATTATATATACAAAAGAAAATAAGACTCAGGTGGCATTTTTCATCAGAGCATAATAAAATTCTCAATAAAAAAAAAAAACTTGAACAAAGTTTAAAGAAGACTACAAGACATTACAAAATCCTTTAGTGAAACTGGCACCTTCAGGACACTGAAAACAAAGAGGATGCTTGAAATGTATTCAGCCTCTTTGTGAGAATGGCTCATCCCTTTTTAAACTCATGTGTAAGCAGTTATTCTTTGCTGCGGTCATGCGACTTAATGTGGCTAAACGCTGCAGGGGTTGAATAAAAAGACTCAGCCAACCTTGGCAAAATGTTGCTTGTGCTGCTGAACAAATCATCGCAAGTTACAGCCGCGGGGCTTGAGGTCAGCCACGCTGGCCTTTAGTGGTTTGTGTATTTGTGCCTGAGGATGCAGCAAGGAAGTAATGGTGGGTGGACTAGTGGATAATGAAAATTTAATTTATTTTATTTATATTATCTAATAAAAACTGCTGTGAAGCTTTTTTTCTCAGAGGAGTTTTTAAACCAAGGACATGTCCAATAGGAGGATGAAGGTATTATTTTGAATGTGTGTCTGTTGTATTCTGCCTACAAACACTCTAATTACTGTGGAAAACAACAGCAAGGTGATAAAGTAATTGATGTGATTTTTTTCAGTCTGTAATTGTTCACTTTAGTCTGTAATTGCACTTAAAGTGCATTAATGAAACATCTGCACCATTAGCCGAATGCAAATTCTGGAGACAAAATACGAGCAAGAAGACTGAGAATGAGGGTGAAGAGACCACAGCGGAGTGTGATTAAAAAAGAGCGATTCCTTTTCAACAGTAGTTCTCTCTCTGGACCAAAATGTAGCTCAGCGAGAGACAGAGAGCAAGTGTGCGTGTGGGTGAAGCAGGTGCGAGGGTATGGAGGAATAACAGTGCATCTGCTCCGAATGGCAGGGAGTGAGGGCTTTGGAGGGATGTGAGGACAGAAGGAAATATTGTGAACCAACCTCGGAGCAACACACGATTCACAGGAGTTTGCGAATATATGAATAATCCACCTCTGTGCCAGGAGGGGAGGATGACAACTTGATTCACAGCTATATCCGGGCTTATCTATTGGCCAGTCTTTACATAAAGTTCCTCTCCACAAGGCTGCAGTGAGTCATCAAATCCAACAACAGATGCCGCACAGAGCATAGTGCCCAGGTGAGATATCCAGCATGCACCATCAACACCCCACTCACATCAAGCCCACTTCAGGATTTTAAGGAGGATGATGTGGGTGAAGTTGTGGGCAAATGTGCATGGTGATGTGCATGCGTGTATGAACTACATTTACTGTATTATGCCCTTGAAGGTATGAGATTGGTGCACAATTTAGATGAGAGGATCGCTACCACTCTCATGTCTGTACAGTAAACATGTCAGCCAGTTAGATTAGCTTAGCACAAAGGCTGTGCACAGGGACGACCAGATAGCCTGGTTCTGTCTAAAAGGTAACAAAATCGAGCACCTCTAAAGCTCACTAATTACAGGGAAAATTGGGCTCTTTTCATGTTGATATCCAGTCAGTGTGGATGGTAAATGTAGTCAACTGAAGTGTGTGCTGTATTTACTGAGAAAACTGAGTTCTAATGCTGCAAAATCTGTTATTCCTTCTGCATCCAGTGATGTCAAAGTGATGTAGTTAGCCGTCACCTCTGGGTAGCCACGGGGCGTGCTAGATGAGTATTTTTGTCACCTAATGCTCTAGCCAACAAAGTAATAGCTATAGGCTACGGTGGTGATGTGCTTAAACACGGGAGTGGGCGTCAGAAGCTTGTGCACAATGCATCTTGGTACATGTAGGCACTGCCAGCACAGCTCCATGAGCAGGAGACCTCAGTTTTCTTGGTCAACATAGCACACACTGAGGAATTGACTACATTTACCATCAACACTGGTAAGACAGCCACATAAAGAGTGCCAAAATTTTACATTTACTATGCTGAAAGTCTAGCACCCAACTGCAATGTGTCATTCTGACACTTTGCATACAAATTAGAACATACAGGATATGGTGGTAGATATGGTAGATTTTGTTACCTGCCTTTTCCCCCTGTTTCCAGTCTTTATGTTAAGCTAAGTTAACCACAGCTTAATTTTTACTGATGGACATCTCTCAGTGTGTTTTCAAGTTCCAAGGGATGTTATCAGCAGGTGCAGACCAAAATGCACAGTCACATGAATGCGCAAATTCGTGTCTTCGCTTTGCGTCTTTGTTCCACTTTTGTGAACTTTGACCAGCAGAGTCACAGTCTCAACCAATAGTAAAGATGTGTGCGTGGTGTTTGCCTCGGTGGGTGAAGGTCACTCCCCTGCATTCTTGCATGTGTGACTGTTTAAATCTGGACCAGTGACGCTCCTCTATCAGTCATCATATCAAACTCGATCGGCCCAAGGATCCAAGAGGGGTAGAAATTTGTCTAAACGGGAGAGCGGCCAGACACGTCTGCCAGAGCAAATGTAAAATGAGCTGGCAGATTGGTGTGGTTCTCAGGCTACAATTTATTGGCACAAACATCAAAATCTTAGATATGCCGCATGCTTGCCTGAAAATGTTGAAGCATAACCATGGTGTTTAGCCATTTAAGTTGTGACTCAATTTAAATGTAGAATATTGTTTGCAACTTATCACTTAATATTTCATATTATAGTTAAACAGGCATGAAATGCTGGTAAAATCCTGTCTCTAACTGCCTGGCTGCTAGCCAATATCAGCCTGTCCTTGAGACAGCAGCAACACGCCACTGAGTCGGGAACATTTGGTCAAGTCCAGCCAGCAGGTATGACAGCGGCCTTCTGCAGAGCGCAGCGAGGATTATGGAAGAAAGCATACATAACGCAGTGATATATCCACATTTGTCTGGGCAGGTGTCAATGCGGATGTTTAGGTGTCTTTGTGAGAGCTGTTTTACAGGGAGGCGTTTATCCTCCTCATGCATACACTCAGGGCGGTAATCAATATGTCACACCACCGGAGATTTTCAATGGCGGATGAAGTCCTTTCTTAGCTCTATGGTCGTGGGAAAGAAGGTTGTGAATGTGCAGGCAAGAGGAAGATAAGTACCAAGGTACTGAGTGGGTGTGATCACCCTGCATGCTGCTCTTTATTGCTGAACATTTGAGGAGAGAGGTGATATCCTGGCACTTGAAGGAATGTCCTTTCGGTTTGTGTTTGGTATGCTGTGGCCGTCCCATTTCATTTTCTCTCCAGTGAAAACGTCTTGGCTGGAGGGATCGTTATAAAGTCTATTTATTGAAGGCATGTCTGCTCTTTTTCCTCGGCCCGTGGATCCTATTCTTTACCCAGTCTGTCCGGGGGATTTTCATATTCACTTGATTGAATGGATTCAATTTGCTGCATATTGCTCTGTCAAATAAAAAAAATGATGCTGACTGACTGGATAGCAACATTATGCTGAGACGGGTTACTCTGCAGGCTATGGCGTGCCTATTAAAAAATGAGTTCACAATGGCACAGATGCTACACCTTGAGGCACTCTCTCATCATATTGGCTATAATGTGAGCACACTATTTGGCAACGTGCGAGATGAAATTCCAGCCAGACCTTTAGCCCCATGGAAGAATTCCGGATGTCACCATATAGTGACAGCCGCAACAGCAAAGAGCAGGAAGGCAGAATGAAAGGGAAGCCAGAGACAGGCAAGGACAGAGGAAGTTAGATATTTGTGATACAAGTTGCGCCTGACCATCCTGTTAGACTGGATATAAGCCAAAACACGAAGCAAGAACAAGTAGGGGGAGAGAAAAAGGAGAAGGATGAGTGGATGAGAGAAAGGGAGCAGTGACAGTAACAAAGGGAGACTCTGCAGCCATGACATCACTTTTTTCATCCTCAAGGGGACACGTGTTGTCTCGCACAAAGTCGGAAGCAGTTAAAGTCATGAGAACAAAATACAAACACAAATTCCACACAAATACACGCACACACACTTGTTGGTTAACATTATTGGTAACACTCTATTTTATTGGGTGCGCATAAGACATTACATCGTTATAACTATGAAATGACACGTCATGAACATGAAAAAGTCTTTATGAATGTGGAAATGATTAATAGAGTTGCCTAATGGACCAATAGCTACTTCACTTGTTACAGAGCTAACTAGCCACACCAGCTTGAGTTAACAGCAGGTAACCTACTTTAGCAACAAGTAAACTAGCTGTTGGTCCATCAAGCAACTCTGTAAATCACCTCAGTGCTGTACTTTGTCATCAAAGTGGCCTCATAACATTTACATTGCATTAATATCACGTTGCCATGACAAAGACATCGTTGGCTTGGTCACTGTCAAGCTGTCATAACAAAGACATCTCAAACAATGTCAACATTAAAACTGACATAATTGTCAATTATGTCGTAACATTCATGAAGACTCCTTTATGTTCATGACAGGCGTTACGACAGTGTAATTACAGTTCTAAGTACATCCTTTCAAATGAAGTGTTATCACATTCTTATCTTAATAAGAGATTGGGAGCTCATGCTGGTCTTCTGTACTCTACATTGATGCTGTTAATCCTGTTTTAAGGAACATGTGGGTGTGTGAATCAATATCTTCATCTTGACATGTAAACTGAACTGCAGATGCCCACAGAGATGTAGAAGTCTGACTCTTCGCATGTTCGCACTGCTACCTCATCCCCGAGAGAAGCCGTTTAAAAAATCTTTGTGCTGATGCATGAGGATACACAGTTTTGTGCGTACATGCAGCCCCATGCTCTCTTGACTTGTTAAAAATGACTGACCCTCTCCACAGTGATTTATGGCAATGGCCTCGCTCCACTGTATGAAGGATGAAGAAAATGTGAACAGTGTTTTACACTGATTAATGGGTGTGACTTGGTCGCAGAGCTGCTGAAAGCAAAACACACTGAGCCTATCTATCTTCACATTTGTAAGCGTCTGTTTTTTTTATCTGTCATCTCTCTCTGTTCAGTTTTTATCATCCTGTCACACTCGCGATCAATCATTCTATCAATCAGATTAGACTTAGATGTCAATACTGGAATGACTTTATGTGCAGAGACGGGTTACTAGAAGGTTTGACTGAGCACACCACAGGGTCTGTCTGCCAGTCACCAGTACGACCAGTGACAGCAATGCCCCAGGAACGATAAGCATGACAGATTGGCCTCCCACAGTTTGCTGGCTCACAGGGGAGGAAGCACAGGGGGCAAAGGGGAAAGACTGGAAAATATTTTAGTGAGCCCAGTGAGACTTCATCCCCTCAGCCAAATACTACCTGTGGATGTGGGCTGATAGAATAGAAGAGTGGCCCAAGTATCTGTTATGGCCACTTCATAAGAAGGAAGTAATTTAGGAGGAAACTGGAAGTATGTAAAAGAAATAAATGGTGACATAAGGTAGATGTGTGGGAAAGACAGCACTGGAGTGTTGAAGGAATAGAGCGTGCAGCTTGTATCTAGTGAGACCAGCCCAAAAATACACCAGTTTCCCCCAGGGGGGCCAGATAATCCTGCTTCAGAAGAACAGGGAGGGCTGGGAGCGGGTGCAGCTCAGAGACCCTGTGGAAACTGGCGATCCCACAGCGACAGAAAGAAAAAAGAGAGGGAGAGTGGTAAACTAAAAAAGAGGACGAGCGATGAGGCAAGATTGTCAGATTATGTGAAATGTGTTTGTGTTTGTCAGAGGGAGACAGAAACACGCTCAGCCACAAAGACAAACCCCTTTGGTCAAAGGCAAAGGTCGCCGGTCCAGTGAGGGCAGCAGTCTTGTCAGTATTTCTCACCTTCTCATGTTTCAGAACAACATGCATTGTCCCTGCCCCAGGCCTCCGCCAGCCCACCCCCCGGGAGGTCTGGTCAGCGGTCACTCACCCTCCATGGGAGTGTTGCTGTCTGGCCGGTTGGCGAAAACCACATCCACATACTCAAGCTGCATCCTCTGGAGGGAGCCCTTTAAACCTGAAGTGAGAGGAAAGAAGAAGGTAAGAGATATTTAGATTGAGTAAGTCAACAGAAATTTTGTTGTTGTCCTGGAGTGGATGTACATGAGTTACCAAACATAGCGTAAATGCATCAATAAATATTTCTAATTTGGTATAAGGACGCAACATAGCCCTCATAAGCCCTGGGTATCATCCATGTACTCATAAATACTTTCCCTAATACCAGTGGACCAAGGAGACTTATTACAGTATCATTCAGACATGCAAGCTAGTAGAAAATCTTGTCCCTTGACACCTTTGGACATGTGCACGCTGGCCTGGATCTGCAGAGGAAGAGTGATAATAACCTTGTGCATGTGACTCCCTCCAGTTCTCCTTGCTATTCATTTAACACTCTCATGTCGGTAAGTTATAGAAATGACTTAACAATAAAATCACTAAAATCAGCTTAAGCCCATGAAAAACAGCTGGGGGTAAACACAACACAACATGGGGTGAATTTCTTCGCTAACTTGTTGCCTATTCACACATCCAGCAGATCCAGATTAGCGTTAGTATTCCCTGGAGTTGTGTTTCTGTTACTTTGGTCTTGACTAACTCCTGAAAAAAAATAATCTCTGTAGCCACAAATGTTCCACTATCTTCACCAGCTGGCCACTTACCATGTCTGTTTGCTGTTTGGTGCTGTACTGTAGATATTCTTTTCCCCAGGATGGTGAGGTCGTGACCCACCCTACTATGACTCCAGTTGGATAGTACTTGTTGCCTTTGTTGGTTTGGGTTGTTTGGCTTGTTTTGGTTATGGGTAGATTTAGGTATGAGGAGTATGATTGGGTAGGGTTAGGGTAAGAACATCAGGGTAAGCCAATCAAAGGAGAGTGCCTTTGCCATCCTGGGAAAATAAATATTTCAAACTGTAGAGTATATGTTTTTAGAGACATATCACTGAAAACTGCTGCCTTTGGGTGCCCCTAAGTGCATTTGCTTAATTGTAGTGCCTACAATTCACTCTTGGGTACCCATAAAACCCATTTCTATCCAGATTTCTTGAGGTCGGAGGCCCCTTTGAAAATGGCCATGCCAGTTTTTGGAGCGCTATTTATCACTCATCCCGACCAGCATGACAGTGTTGGTACCAATGTATTCATTAGATTTCCCATTTTCATATGACACTGGTATCTCCACTCCAGCTTTTAAACTTTTCCAGCCACAGCCTCTGAAATACAGTCATGCCGGCGAGGACGGGGGTGTCCCCGCAGACTTTATTAATGCAGTAGGTAGAGCTGTGAGAGGCTGTATTGGTGCCCCCTCTAGCACTTGGTGCCCTGTGCACTGTGCGTGATGCCCCTGTATATAATGGCGAGACAGTGCTCTGAGACAAGGAGGTGAGAGTGAATCATACACGAAAGTTGCAAGAAAAAACAGAAGCGTGAGCTGGGAGATGCTATAAAGCTTCATAGAGTTGAGAGGAACTGCAGAGTGAGGTGAGAATCCTTTGGTGGTTTATCCATGAGGAACCTGTTACATACATGTAGTCATGTGATCAATTGTTAATCTTAAAATATTGATTATAACTTTTTTAACTGAAAAAATATTTGTCATGGTGCTTAGCTCAGTTTTTTTCTTTTTTCTCCTAAATGTGGAATATGTGGGATTTCTCTCATCTTTGCTGTTTATAAACACATCAGGAAGGTAGTTGATGGTTGAGTTTCATTCCCAGTTTCATTTTGGGTCGATAAAACGTCTCAAACACAGCAAAAATACTGGGAAAATAAGTAAATACAGGCAGAGGGCAGGGTCACAACATGAGAATATGGCAAAAGGTTAAAAGGAAAAATGGGATGAACTGGATCCAAGGGGGAATTAAATTCAACATTTTCATAAATATGGCAAAGTGACAGTTGACCACATGTGACTCGAGGCCTGCCAGCTCGATCTGGCCTGCCACATCATTTAATCCAGCTTGCATCTGGGTTGTCATATGCAGCCTGTCTTACCTAAGTAGGGGTCATGAGTATGGAACTGCAAGTCCTATTCACCAAACAACAAACTGCTATACTATTTTTTAAAGGAAATGCAGTATTTGCCCCCTCAAAAACCAGCTTAATGTCCCTTATTCAACAAAGTAATGTGCTTTTCCTGACAATTTAACTTGATAAGTGATGATTGAGTGAGAGCTCGTTTATGAGAAAGAAAAATTGAATTTTTGAATTCTTAATGGCTTCATGGTGAGCAAAGGGAAAGCAGTGACTAAAGTGGGAGACACGGTTCAATAAGATGAAGCAACTTAATAAACCTTTTTCACAGCAGACATTTTGACTTTTCGTAGCAAGAGAAGCACAGGTGTAAGTAATGACATTAATTAAGGCTGCACACCATTGAAATGTCCCAGTAAGTCATGACAGTCTGTGAGCGTGCTTGCATAATAGCAGGAACTGAACACCAGATTGGAATTCAGCCTTTGTTTATGATATTAATTTCACATGTCTGTTTCCTGATATAAGAAATGCATTTTATGCTTGACGCAACAACACTTTGCAGTACAATGAAATAAAAACTGCTGAAATTCATACAGTTCCTGCTCCTGTTAATTAAAGCAAGACTAGCTAAAATTTGAGAGAAGACATAACACATTCTTCTTTGTACAAATGAAAAATTGAATTTAATCCAGTGCTCTTACAGTACATGCAGCCTTGTGGTCGGGTGAGAGTGTATTGAATCAGCGTGCTGACGTTATACTGCTACTGTAATTGTCTCTGTACAATAGCGTGGTGAGATGCTAAACAGTGGTAGTTTAGCATTTAGTATAATCCCATAACTGTCACTTAATGCCACTGTTCAGCATAAGTTACATAGTCTCTCTTTAAACAATTGGACTCTATTGTGACAGTGAATGTGGTGGAGTCCACCATGTTGCACCGCCATGCTTCTACAGAATACTGGCTCCTAGATACGGCCTTTCGCATTTTCTGCAGCCATCGTAGGTTCTCTTATGCTTGGAGGAGAGGGTGAGGTAAGTGGTATTTAGTTGGTTGCAATCTGCAACATCATCACTAGATTCCACTAATTCCTACACACTGGTCCTTTAAATACAAGACTCAAAATATGTAATGCAACCTTGATCTTTTTGTTACTCAGATATTAAGTTT
>JAJHUR010000844.1:458-53401 GCA_027495735.1 Lutjanus campechanus
TTTTTTTTTCTCTTAAAAAATTACTTAAACCGATTAATCGATTATCAAAATTGTTGCAGATTAATTTAATAATCAATTAATCATTGCAGCTTTAGTTTATTTCTTTTTTTTTCCCCACTCACCCAGTCTCGCAAGTGAGTTTCTAGATCTGCTGGTCCGATGTGACATTTTACTTACCCCAGGCAAGTGGACCTATGCTTATTGGCTTGCTTTCATAAGGAAATGCTGTTTGCTTTGAGATTAATTGGTTATTATATTTCTGACTCTGTCAGTTCACTTAGAGATAAAACTTGCAAACAACAAAACTTGGCAAACTGACTCCATTGGAAATGAGTAGTTATTTATGCAAAAAATATTATTTGTTTTTTGTTTAAGTGTACATTTTTTTCAAGGAAACAAAAGCCAGACCAAAACGGTAACCTAACCTTAATAAAAATAACTAACCCTAACTTCAACTAACATTTTTTTTAGTTATGTGTCAGTTTAATTTTTAATAGGGGGCTGTCAGTTTTAATGATACGAAAATATATTTGAGCACCTAAATACAAAGCTGCTCTCCATGAGAACACTTTGATCATAACAGCCCAGCCACTGCTTGAGAGAATGTGTATGTGTGTGTTCCTGTTTGTGTGTTTGTATGTCTTGCACTCGAGTTAATATCAGCAGTTTAATTTGGACAGTGACCTCAATTATCACTATGTACTTCTGCACACAACACATTTATGTTTGTATTAATGGATGTGCCCATTAAAGGTGTGTATGCTTGAGTGTGTGTGTGTAAGAGATCATAAATGATGCTGGAGAGACGGTTGGTCCTTCTGTCAGTTGTTGTCCCGGCAGCTATCAGATGGATGACTCATAGCAGATAGGATTTCATTAGCCGACATCAGACCTTCCACAGAATAGAGGAGCCATTGATTTTCACCATATCAGCAGGTAGAGGGGACAGAGGGGGGAGAGAAAGGGGGAGGCAGGGAGACATGGGAGTTGGAGGTACAGAGGGAGCTGCAACTGAGAGAAAACTGCATATCAGTGCAACTAAACCGCAAGGCACAAAACACCTGTCATCTGTAGTCCCACTGTAAGACACTGCTGTACACTGTTCACTGTCTGTGTCCATAGTGAAAGATGGCCGCAAAGGATTTTTAATATGCTGTTGGTCTCCGAGTCATTTTTATGCCAATCTCATCCAGCAAATTAAGAGTCACAAGGAGAGAATGGAGAAGTAGTTTTTTCTGCTCTTTTTTTCTTCCTGAAAACTGTTGGTCCTGTGGGCAGTGCTCCTATGTAACTCCAGCTGCATCTCAGCTCCTGTGTTTTGGGCATTTGACATGCTGTATTATGGTTTTGCGAAGCAGTAATTGTTTCCACAGCATGAATCCTCAGAGGACTTCCCCCACATTCGCCCCCAGACTGGTTCTGTAAACTGTCATGATTCCAATTACTTTTGTTTTTTGTGCGGTTGTGTAAAAAAAAAAAAACAGCCAACCAACTTGAAGCACTGTCATAAACAACATGAAATGGGTTTACTCAAACAGATTAATTTCTACTCAGTGATGAGGCATATTTGCTGCTGAATGTTGGTTGTAAGTTCTGCCTTCAAAATGACTCAGTAATGCCGGAGCGCTTTTGCTCGTCACCCCAGTTGAAGGTGAACCATCCTGTGGCTGTGCTGTGTCATGTCATGTCACGTCAGAAAGACGGAGGGGGTCATGCAGTGTTGCGTTAGTTCAGTGATGACTTGGTGGTTTTTGGTTCTTTAATGTGATGCGTTAATGTCACCTGAGAGTTCAGGCTTTTATCTTTATCAGAAAGCTCTCTTGATTATGCATTGATATAAAGTCAGCATTGGAGAAGTGACAGACTGATAAAGGCCTCAAAGGACAGAAACAGCAATAGATTAGAGACAAGAAAAGACAGATTGACATCAAAGGGCTTCCAAGTACATCAATTTATAGTTAGGCTGGGTATAGTTTAAAAAATATGATATCAGTACAAATTCTAGTACCAATACCAGTACTATTAAAGTAATATCAATATCAATAGAGTAAAACATTTGGTACTTTTCTCTGCTTCATTTGATACCCATCATTGAAATTAAAGCATTCCTGAAATGATCCTTAAGGCTTTTATGCATTTATTTGTATCGGACGCCCCAGGCATATAGTATTGCTATAGTTGCTAGTTGCAGTTGTAGTTGCAGCCCTAAAGCCTTCAAGCCAGAATTCTTTGAGTCTTTTGTGCTTTGAAAGACATAAACAAATGACAGTGGGAGAGGAACAAGAAAGGTAGAAATGAATGGGACTCTGTGTGAACATGGATTGAAGATGATTTGCAGTGTTCCTTGTCACGCCACAGGCTCCATCACGCCTGCCAACTTTGAACATTTTCTCAGAAATTTAGTACCTCATTGACCTCATTGGTCAGCGACTGAGTGAAATTCATATTTGGTCATTTAGCATCCTTTCCAAAACAAATGGGCTCAGCGGACCCATGTGACCAGAGCGCAATTTGTCCAAATTAAAAGGGAGATTTGAGGAAAAGGAAGTCACTCCCCTCACTTTACCACAATGTTAACCACTATCTATAGTTGGTGAGGGCGATGCAGGAATAAGAATGCCTTCCTGTCGTATTTCTTTGGAATCAAGATTGAGGGTTTTCTAACCAGGCCTTAAAACATCAGCAGAATGTGTCGTCTCTGTGGGCTGTTTGAGGTTGATTTGCATTAAACACACATACAGGATGTTTGACAAACTTTTCTCCACCCATGCTGAGGGCTTTTTTTCCACCAGAATCACAAGGTTTTGTTTTTGTCCTCTCATTCCCCCTCTGGCAAGTCATAAGGCTCTGTGCAAATAGTTTTATTTGCTCGCATTTGTGAACCAAAATGGAGATTGTTGTCAGCACTGTTCAGCAGCGTTTGTGTTCAAGTCAGGTATTCCCCTAATGTTTCAAAGCAACATCAGCATAATTTTAATCCCCTTTTGCCTTTAACAATAGTGAGAATTAGTGTTTTAGTGTTCAAGTACTTAAAATTCTGAATGTAATTCTGTTCCCCTACTATTGGAACAAAGTCTTAGTGAATGTTTACTTTAATGTGCTGGCTCAAGTCCCTCAATCAAATGCCCTAAAGCTCACAGATCTCATAATCATCTCTGAAATCTCATTTCTCAATAAAATATTTAGAATTCATGGCTTCTGCGGTCGATGAAAAGGACCCAAAATTTAAACTCTCACAAAATATCAGCAATAAGACAGGGTGTTTCATATTCTTTGTAATCACAGTGTGAGTCAGAGATGGTGAGCGGAGCAGGGTGTAATCCAGCACTGATCTCTGTGCTGGTTTTAACTCCTAATGCTGTCTTATTAGAACATAATAATGGATAGCGCTGCATTGGTGCAAGCTTGTATGCATCTGTTTTTGTTTGTGTTGTTATGCCACTGCTTCAGGACAGCTGAAGAGAAGAGTCACGCTGTCCTCCATTTTGCATTACTTTAATGCAGCAGTTGTAGCATGATTCTCCTGCAATGGCCCCTTTTTGTTGTTTTAGAAGTACAGTACCAGCATGTTACATAACATGCAGTCACTAAGAACAATGTCTTTTTTCAGTACCTTTGCACAGCTTACACAACATGTGCATACAATGTTAGCAGCGCTACTGACAAGTGTTGAACAGAAACACTAATATGAGTTGAGACATAGGACTGCATGCACAGAGCAGGTTGTGAACAATCTTCAAGTTGTCCTGAAAGAAAAGAACATGAGATTTGTTTTAATATTTTGTCCTTTATTCTCATTCTCTTGAATATATTTCAGTTGCTTTTTGCAAAATCACAGTCAAGAATGACAGGGGACGAATGGGAGAAAAACAAACAGCAGTTCATGAGTCATAATTTAAACTGATGCCTGTGCAAAGGTTGCACGTGGTGTGTGTGCACAACCAGACAGAGCCAGCAGGAAGACCCATCTGACTGTGCCTACCTACACCATGAGGTTAGAAGATACAAACTGCACTACATATCCAAAATGTGTAGTGTGTGCAATAGTGTGCATAATTTTGTGTAAATAAACAATAACATGTATCTTTTCAGATGTCACCCCCAGAGAGCCTCCATGCTGGTTGGAGACACATAGCCGTGGTAATATGTGCCAACTAGAAATTAATTTTAAAAAATGTATTGCGCCAAGTGAAGTGAAAACTTGCGTACATTTAAATGGAAGCGTTATTGACCAGGGTTGTGAAGCAGCATATTCCCGCAGGATGGCGGTATGTCTTGATTGCCTTAATAACTATGATTTGTTTTTCTTATAAGCGTAGTGTAGCTCTGTTAAAGAATATAGCAGTGTGTAAGTGTTTGCGGCGTACAAGTGAGGGAGAGAGAGCAACAGGCTTGACGATGCTGCGAGAGGAGCAGAGCAGTGGGCCGTCAGTCTGGCAGTAAATGTACAACAAAGGTCACAGTGTGTCAGTAAATAAATGCTGCAGCTTCTCAAGACCAAGAAAAGTCTCCTTTGTTATTTTCCAACTGATGGGTTAGCCCAGAAGTAAGCTGAGCAGGAAAGGCAAACATTAAGCTAAATGCTAAAGCTAGCATTGTAACTTTATGATCTCAACATGAGATTGACCCTTCAAAATAAAATTTGCAGTGATGACTGTAATTATTTCAGCCCTGCAGAAGGCATCACATGACCACTGTTTTGCAGTAATGTGGTTATCATCACAGCACTATTATTGAAGTTTTGCAAGAACGGGTGTCTGCCTTTGTCTCTTATGTTGTTGTCCTTGTTACCACTGCATTGTATCATAGGATATTAATGCCAGCACAGTGTCCAGTGCTTGCATACTGTAATATTTATCGGAAAAAGTGTGCACCTCGCGTACTATTGGTTTTGGACATTGTAAAAAAGAAAAAAAAAGACTCTCTTGTTTTAGCGTACCAAATAACATTTTGGTTGTAGTGCTAGTCTGTATGTGAAGCCTCACTCAACCTGCAGGTTATATAAGAATTTCCAGCACACCAGATTGCTGGGCATTAGAGTGACACTGGAATTGATGGTGTGTTTCCTCAAAGTGGTTCCAGATCTTGTGGCTCATAGTGGTTTCTCCACTTCCTCTCACTCTCGCTCTCACTCTCTCTCTTTCTGCCTCTCACCCTCCTTGTGTCAATCTCACTTTCACTCCCCCCCTCTCCCCTCCTTTTAGAGACAAACAGCTCCACCTTTTTCATGATGTCAGTGGTTCTTTATTCGAAAACTGTGAGAGGAAGCATTCAGAGGTTTTTAATAAGCCCCTGTCTTAATGAACCGTAGACTGTCAGGACATTCCTGTTCTGACCAAACCTATAATCTGGGTGTGAACGGGGGGAGGGGTGGAGTCAGCGGTCTGCCTTAACCAGAATGAACTGAGATTAGATTGTTGGGAGGGAATAAGGCAGATGTAATCCACAGGAATTCGGGCCAGCTTTTTAGGATCCTAGCTCATTGAGAGGAACAAGAGATGGAGGAGAAGATAGAGCCTTTGTTGATGATCTCATCCATTTTAACATAAGGCTTGTCACTTCTGTGTCTCTTCAGAGTGTGTAGAGTTGACTATGTGTTGTACTCTTCCTCTTCTCTCCCCCTTTTTCTGTCCTCATTTTCATAATTGTTTTTTTTTTTTTTTTTCTACAAACAAAGTAATTTCCTGTGCTCCCCTGGAGGCACATGGAAGGAGGACGTGACCAGGCTGCATCTGAGCTACTGATACATATCAACTTTCTGTCAAGCCTCATCTGGACAAGACCACACACACACGCACACACAGCCTGATGTGTACAGCACTGCATGCTGCTCATGTGGAAACTTTTCATTCTGGGCAGCCTCATAATCTGACTGGCAATCTACTGTACGTCTCTCCGCCTGTGTCTCCTTCTCTCTATCTCACACGTCACATGCGCACATACTCACATGTCTCTCTCATTGGCAAACAGGCCATACTCACAGCCAAAGTCAGCTGAAAGACGTCCGATTGGCTGCAGGGAAAAGCCGAAAGCAGTGCCCAGGAGAAATGATGCAGGAGTCTGTCCACATTGTCTCTCTCAGTTGTAGCCTCATTCATCTTTTTTTGTTTGTTTTAATCCTGCTGTCCCCTCCCCTGCTCGTTTCTCATTGATTTTGTATTGAATTAACGCAGACATTTGGAGAGACAAAATTAATAAACCTGTGGAGTATTTGACAAGTTGCTGGGTTGATCTTTGGGTCCAGCAACATCCAGCTTCGTTGAAGGTCCCTTGGACATAATGGTATCTCCCGTTCACGCTTTTTATTATTGCACTCCCATAAAGTGGAGCACCCACAAGAGATAGACTTACTGGGTCCATACTATCGATTAAGCTCCAAACGCTCACTTTCTCACAGACTGCATTTTTCAGCTGAGCTCGGTTTGTAATGCATTTTTGCTTAAAGATTTGTGGTATCCAAAACCAAGCTGAGAAAACTCCTGATGATATTGACCACATTTACATGCACTCTAATTTTCTGTTATTATTCAGAATAGGAATATTCTGAATTTGATACAGGTTAGATCTTATTCTGAATGGAGCAGATGGTGAGATATGCTGGTATTATTCAGATTTTAGGAGCATTTTTGGACATATATTAATATGCAGCTCAATTGTTTTTTTGTTTTGTTTTTTTTTTACCATAATTTGCAACACACAGCCTTTTGCCTCTCTGTGTTGTCAACAAATCAACTATCCAACAATCTGCAAGGCTGGGGAAGAGAAATATGCACAAAAGGCCCACATTCTCAGTGGCAAGGAAAAACACACCTTCTTTTAAACTGTATGAAAGACTTTTATGGCTTCAAAAGGCTTTTGGACACACGCAAATATTGCAAAAATGTTAGTCTGCCACCAGTGAAATTTTGAAAAAGTAGTATTTTGACACAAAGAAACAAAATGGCTCAAGTGGCTCCAGCTGTTCCACTTTTCCATAATTGGAGTATGGATGGCTGTATATAAACAGGCATATTAATGGAATATTCATTGTCATTAGCCATGTAAACAGCTTTAGAATAATGTTTGCTTGTTTTTATTTTAAATGATTAAATGATTAATTGATGAGTCAAATAATCAGCTTATCAGTTAATCAATATATAATTTCATAACTACAACAACTCAAACTGGCGTGAAATAGCATGAACTGAAATTTGATGAGTGGGGGCTCATACAATAAGGAGTGTGTCTCTAGAGACTCTGAAGTGTTCAGAGTTAAGTTCCCACAGTCTATCTGCTCTTTGCAGAGTATTGAAACAGTGCTGACCTATGAGGCGCTGACACTGTGATGAATGGGCTTATCTCACTAACAGGACTTGTGGGAGGAGAGGCCATTTATTAATTATACTGGGCTTCACCATCAGCTGTATGTGCACACATAAAGACGGGCAAACATATGGAGGAGGAGAAGAAGAAAGGGAATACAACAAGGTGGAATCAGAAAGGACAGGGATGGGAGAATACAATTATCTAAGTGAAAGGGTTGTTAAATTCGGTTGCATGATTTAATAGCAGTATTTATGGAATTTATGGTATTTATGAATAATCAGTTCATCCCTCTGTTATCTCTCAATGTCCAGCCACAGTTTTTACAAGAGTTTATCAGATGTAATCAAAACCATTTATCTGATTAGTTGGAGCACTGGCCTGGATCTGGCATTGAGAAGAGTGCCTGCACAGTACATCGGAAAGACAAATGGGGCGATTCCCAGGATTATGTCTACTTAAACTCAGACATACACCTACTTTATGGAACCTTATATAAAGCTGTGATGTGGATCATAAAGGAAAGGTTCAATGGGTGTAATTGAGAGTGGGAGATGAGTTTCTGTGGCATAACGCACCGTTTTACTGTAGCAAAATACTTTATTATCTCAAGACTCCCTATAAAGTCTGAGTTTTACCATCAAAGCAATCAAGGTGGGCAAATAACACTCAAACTGCTGTTCCAAGATCCTAATTGTGGTTTGGACGATAACTTTGGGCCAGAGCCGAGCTGATTAATTCAGGATAAGCCATGCAGCTCAGCCTGGAAATGTACCTCCTTGATATTGTGAGACAGTATTATGAACACTTCTTACGCCATCCTGCACCAAGTCCATGCAACAAGTATCACCTTTGTAAAGCAAGGATTTAACACTTATAATCTGCAGAAAGGGAATAATTTTTGCAGAGCTGCATGATATTTTGTTAAGTCCCTGTGGGGTGCACAAAGGTGCTGCAGTATATGGGATTGTATTGCATTGTATGTATTGTCAACACATGGTCTCATACATGGTTAGCATAGACCATGTTGTCTGGACAGTAACGTTTGGCAGTTTCCGGTCTTGGCTCTGTCATTTCCAGTTTTATTGAACTTCTTAGAAAATATTGATCAAACTGTCTGAACTCATCAGAGTTGCTCATGTCATTTTTGCAGTCATTTTCTCCCCTGAACAGAGTAACATGGCTCGTGTGTTTGTGTGTGTGCGCGCACGCATGTGCGTGGGCGCTCGTGCGTGTGTTCGTGTGTGTTGAGAGGATTTAATCAGGTTGATCTATTCACACAGGAAATGGAGGAGACTGGTTGATTCAGATGCCCTTCCTATTAATGGATGAACTCAGATGGGATCTGAGATGTTGGTTAGCAAATCATTATGAATGCTAGTGCGTGAACAGATTCATTTGTTTAAATTTAAGTCAATCAAAAATCATTTAAGCATAATACTAATGCAATTCATGCAACAGGTTTAGGGTACGGTCACACATGCACGAATGCAGGCGAGTGATCATCACCTGCCGGGGTGGTCAGTCACATGCAACTCGAAAAATTATCTGGCCTGAAGTGCTATTTACTCATGTGGTTTGCTTTGGTGTGAGTTGCTGAATTTTGGAGATATCGGCCATAGCGATGTCTGCCTCCTCTCTCAAATTTAATGGAACTGGATAGCACTCAACTTGTGGTGCTCAAAGTGCCAAAAAATATATTTGAAAATCTTAATAGCAGTGTCTGTTTCCATAAATTATGACCTGATATTCAAGATCATCCAATGACCTTGTTGTGAGCTGTTTCATGTAGGAACTACTTTCTCTCTACTGCATAAACAAAGCAGTTCTTTCATGAAACTACTGATGAATGTGTATTTTTGATTTTGGGATGAACTGTCCCTTTAAGGTTTGGGGTTTGACAACATAACTGACACACAAAACACTTGTTATTCAATAATAACAAGGCTTGGTAAACAGCATTATATTTGCTTTCCTGAATGTGGCCACCAAGACACTCCACTGGAGTTTCACTGTGTTTGGTGATAAAATTCATCATAAGCTTCTGTAACAAACACAAACTCTTTTCATTTATCTTCTCCTCGTCTTTTTGGCTCCAGTAGTCATGGGATCATGGAAAGGTCAGTTGGTCAATCAGACTGCACATTCAGTACTTCAGTGCCAAAGTAACAAATCTCAAAAACTACAGGCCAGATAACTTTGGTATGAATATTTTATGTTCCCCAAAAGGTAAATAAATGCAGAACCTCATAAAGAAAATGGCAGATACTTAAATAGTACAGTGCAAAACATTACAATAAAGTAATTTAACATCACTTCTGCAGTCCAAAAAAGGTGTAGGCTGAAGCTACAGCTGATAACACCTACCCTTTTAACAGCACATCATATTTAGCAGTCAACAACAAAACAAACCAAAACAGGCAGACAAGTCAAAATAGCAACAAAGACCAAATGCAACACAAAAAACAACTTAGAAAAGGCAACTTACACACTTTTAAGTTCCTGCCCCCCGACCTTCTACGTCAGTATTGCGATCTGATCATCCATTTCATTTTATTTTACAGATGTATTAAACATCCCACGTCATGAGAGTGTGTTAACAGCCACGAGGGGCACTGGTCGTGTCTTTGTTTCCTTGTTTTTTCTTAATCATTATTGGCCAGTCTGCTCTTTAAAATTATAAAACTGATTCATAAGTGACTCATCACATGTGGGCTTGCATTTGCTTCGTATGTAGTTGTAGGTGCATGTGTGTGTGTGTGTCAACTGTTTTCTCACCACAGACCCCCCCATCTTTTCTCGTCCTCGTCCTCCTCCATCTCCTTCTTAATACAATGGAGAGCTCGTACTCACTGCACACACAGATCTTTCATTAAAAAAAAAGAAGTTCATCCTCTCATCTGTGAATCACACTTCATTTTACACCCACATCGTCTTTAGCCTTATGGCTCACTTTGAATCACTGTAGTTGATATAAAAATCTCAAGACGGTTGAGTCATTAGCATTTTATGCATTTAGCATATTTGCTTTTCCATCTTAGATTATTCCCTGAATCGAGGTTCATTGTTTGATACATACATTAATATCATCATAATAATCAGATGCATGGACAAACAATGCAGTAAAAACCTGGAAATGATTGACAAATTGACTGATATCATCTTATCTTGCTTTTCTATACATCTAGTGGAAACAGAGCACTTGGACATCCCAGTTGAAGAATGTCAACCTTACATTTTAGCACTGGTCAGTTCCTCAGAAAAATGTGCTTCAATCACTGAATGTTCAGCTTTGTTCACCAGTTTTTGAGCTTTCCACCGTCCTTTGATAGGTTGGCAGTGTACAACTGGCTTATGTGAATCCTTGGGCTGACAGCAAATGTAAACAGTTTTATATGAAAGCATAGAGGTACAGTATGTGCTGTTGATTGACAATGAGACTGTCAATATTAGCAACCAGTCATTTAATTTAAAAGAAAGAGAGAGATCTTCTGTTTCTGCCGTGATTGTACTGGTTCTGCTGTGTTTCAGTGCTGCATTAGACAGATAATCCTGACAAACATGCTTAGGAGATCGAAACATTGATCACTTGTCAGTAAACACACATCACATATCAATAAACACACGGGGCATCATGTTGATCCATGGTTACACTCGAGGGTTTTTTCCCTGCTTTTACACTCAAATAGGAAACTGATAAGATAAACACTACTTAGCAGTCATTATGCCAGGAAATTAATGCTGTGGCTGGTCATATTTTTGATAAAGTACACCGCCAGAAATTTTCACAAACAATTTGAGACATTTTCTTTCACATTGCTTGTCTTTTCATTTAATCTATCTCATATTTGTAAAACTATTTTTTATATTTCATATATTTATTATATTAAAACAAAGAGAAAAATCACCATTCAATCATTATCAGACTGAGTTGAGGTGCTGGAGTTTTACATCATCAAACTGAAATATAAAATTCCAAACACTCAAGATTTTTGAACAGCTGTTAGTGCTTGAATACTTTTATCATACATTTATTATTTAAAAACAATCAATATTAATTTGAATGATTTTGTTCAGTTCACTGTTAGCACTCTGCAGTCTGACCCTCTAGTCTGTACTTTCCTGTATGTAGCTGGCTAATCCCTTCGGTATAAATTATATTGTGCACTTCACATACACTATATCCAGGAGACTCTTGATCAATATGTGATTGTAACTGAACCAGTCATCTATCTTCAGTCTTACGTAACTGAGAAGAGCAATAATAAAGGTCCTTGCCGTTGTAGTCTTGAGACAGAAAACAAGCAGGGACCTACAGCAGAAACAGAAAACATTTAAATTGAATTTTCTTTCTTCCTGAAGGTCAACAGATGCATCAGGAAACTTTTTAAGTGGAGTTAGAGCTGCAGTCCACCGTCCTTATGCATTGGATCTATTGTAGCAGCCTTGCTTTTATTATAATGATAAACACAACATAATATCTCTGCCTGTTAGACAAGTTCTGCACTCAGGAAATTACATTTTACATCAGACTTAGGGGGGTTGCAGTAATTTTGGCTTTTGATATGTGTGCTTTCAGAAAGATGAGGCTGCAGGAGCCTCAAAGAAATTCAACAGAATTGAAACCCAATGAAAGTACTTGTATAATATCTTGTGTAATATATTTGTAGATGTGTTACATCTAGAGCTTCCGTCCTACGACTATTCAATCACATCTCCTGATAACTGAACTGCTGTGTATTAATGTGGTATCTACAGTGATGATTAGAAAGCCAAGACAGAAAGTGACAGTGCTATGGGATGTAGAAAAGGTGAATTTGTTATGATCCCTGTAAGCTCATGAATCCACTCTAACTGTGGAGGTGTCTTGCATTGGTTTTCAGTTGTCTTGCCAACGGCTAAAACACCAGAGCAGCTTTAGCCTTGAAAACCAGACAATATCACACTAGCTGACGTCACCTGTGGCCTCAGTCTCCCAAAGGAGGCTTGAAATAAGGCAAGAAATGTTTCTGTCCAATTATCTTTTGCAGGCTCATCTTCAGGTTGTTATCATGCAGCCAATGAGCACCAGAGCCCTGCACCTCACTGGTAACCATCAATGCATTTTCCTATTTGTTTCAGTGTGTTAGTTTGTGCAGGAAAGAATATGTACTTATTTAGTAAAAGCAAATCAATGCCTGAATACACAAAACTGTTTATCTGTAGCTTTGTTTTGCCATTTGATGCAGGGTAATTTCTTTATATAAACTCGTATGAGAATAGAACTATTATCGTGAGAAATGAGGAACAGCAGGCCCATTTAGCGAGCACACAGCGTGGAGGCTGATGTGCACAGGGAGTGTACGTGTGGGAAAAGACACCCAAATAAGACGGATGGTTCTACTTTTCCCCAGCGTCTGTGGAATAAATGCCATTCTAGCTGAACTGATTGTTGAACGTCACTCCACAGCTAAGTCAATGTGCCGGGTAAGTGTGAAAATGCAGTGCTATGCAGCATGCATAAAAAGGCAACAGAGGATATTTTTCTCGCCTTGCTGTTTCATCTTCCTATGGAAATGGGGTTCAGCTGGGCAGCTGCAGATGACATTTCTGGGTACTGTCAGATTAATGTGGATGAAAGAAGAAGGCAGGATTTCTACTTTTTGTGTTTTTTCCCCTCAGTGGCAGCTGTGGTGATCTGTTTTGATAGGAGGACATGACTGAAATAGCTGGGGACTCATCTCTAGGGGAGAGTCAGAGGCCTAGCAGGGGTTTTGACAACTGTATTCCGGCAGCATCCGTATATACACTTTGTTTGGAGACATCTGAAGGCCCTTGTATAAAAAAAAATGTTGTCCGCTAACTATAGGCCACCTTCGGGTTGTAGCTCTGTTTGTGTAAAGGTTAGAAGTTTCAAACTACTTTAAGGCTCCCTACAGAGTATGTAAAAGTATGAAATATGATTTTAGCAATTTCCAAGTCTGGATAAGTATGAGTGTATAAAAGAGAGTATAGAAATACATTTTTGTTTGTACACGTTCAGAATTCCTAAAAATAAATTGGTCATACAAGCATGCTGGTTTTCATGGTGTTTGGAGCATGCAGCCAGTGCAGCAAAAATATATACCACCGTATAAGAGAGGGCCAGAGCAAGGTAAATGAAAGTAGAAATGTTTAACTGTGGAATGTCATCCAACTTTCTGTGTAGCTGCAATTAATTAGCAACTCAACAACATACATAGTCAGAATATAACAGCCACATTTACAGCATTTTAAATCAATTTACTTACATAATAAACTTTCAGCTATTTGTACTCAGATGTCAAATACGGTCTAAAAAAATCTACCAGCAAAAGTATGGAATATTGAAATTAAAAATGTGGTGGAACCCTGTACTAGACAGACAGCACTATCAATGGCAAAAACAATGAATTATGAGAGTTTCACAAAGAGCTTGGAGCCATGATCCCCGCTGATTGTCAAGAGCTTAAATTACATTTGTGATTGTGCTAATGCTTTGAGAGATATGCTTAAACTTTCACAGCATGTATCTTTAATTGAATCTTGCAAACTGACAGTCACACATTGAACACCCAGCTTCATTATAAGTCACATTATCTGGGAAGAAATAACCATTCATTTGCTTTCTATATGGAACAAGACGACTTTGTAGGAAATCGCGGAAGCATCAGACTGTGACATGAGCGGGAGCGCTTTGAGCACCAGCTGGAGGCGGAGAGGGCACTTGGTTCCCATATCTGCCTCTCTGATCTATGAAAGTCTTGTGTCAATAAACGGATGGACTGGTGGAAAATACATCTTCTGCCTGTGTCTTTGTGCCGAAAATCCATGTTAAAAGCCACTTTGTTGGCTCTGCAGCAGGGTCATTTGCCACAGAGTCCTTGGTGGATGCTATTTGGAGCCTGGGGATGAGAACCATGAGTGCTGGCTGTTTATAGAGACAGGAGGAGTGAGGGAGGCTGGGGGGAAGAGATGAAGAACAATGACTGGGGTGGAAGAAGAGATGGACAGACGAGTGCTGCAAATAATCTTACACCAAATGCTACAACATGTAGCATCAGTCTGATGTAGAGCTGAAATCGTTTGGTGATTATTGGACAGTTTTGACATTCAATTACTTGTTAGCAAACATGCCAAATATTCACTTGTTCCAGCCAGGCTTGCAACTGTCAGTCATTGTTATTAATCTAGCTATTTTCATGTGATTAATCACTTGATCTGCATTAGAAGACTGACATCCAAACATGCTTTACCAGCACCTAAGATGACATACTAATATTTAGGGATTTTTGTTTTTGTTTTTCTGTCCAAAGAACAGTCAAAATCCCAAAATTGAATTAATAGTTTACTGTCAAAGAAAGCTTAGAAAACCAGTGTGTAAGACTTATGGGGTTTTATTGGCAGAATATGGGTAAGGGTTATGGGTATAAATGTATAAACACCTGAAAATAAGAATTATAGTGTTTTTGTTACTCTAGAATGAGCCATTTTTTTATTGTTTTGTAAATGTATAAAATGAGGGCTTAGTCCATTAGCTCGATGCTAACACATAATTGGAATTACTATCAGCGTGCTAATGGAAATTAGCACTGTGATCACGGTAATATTAGTTTATTTATATTTATAATACTATTTAATATTATTTATACAAAGTATCATGATAGTAACAAATTGGGAGATAAGGTTATCGTCCCAGCTCTATTTTGCATTTATAAATGGTGCTGGTTCTCTTTCACAGAGTACACAATATTGCACTTCATGTTTCTACAGTAGTGCAGAACGGAAAAAGAAACTTCTTGTTTTGCATGAGTTCTGCGGCCAACACAGAATCTCCTACATGCTTTGAAAGGGAGAGTGATTCCAGGTGTTTGCAGTCTGCAAGCTCACTGTGAGAGGCTACTAAATCCTGCACATGGGTCCTTTTAAGACGTTGGAATTGGGGGTTTTTTGTGGTATTTTTGCTTCAAAAGTGACCTATCTATTTTATGTCATAGTGAGACAAAACAAGCACTTTGAAGGACATCAGTCTTGTGCTCTGTGAAACTGTGATGGTCATTTTTACTATTTTTCATTTTATATTCTAGAATATAAATCGATTATTCATGCCCTGGTCTCTTCATTAAATGCTGCTGCTTATTTATCACAGCCATATAAAAATAAGCATAAATAAATAAAATATTAGTAATCGAGTGAAAACAGAGCAAGTGCACAGATGGATGCATCACCACCGTGCTGACGTTCTCAAACATCTTTTGTTCATCTCTGCGCCAACTGTCAGCATGCTGCTATATGGTTTCTGGCCCTGACCCACTTTCTTTAGAGGTGGGTGACGTCACTTGATGAAACATCCCTTTTTTTTTTTTTCAAAGGGTGCATCCGTGCAGCAAAACAGACAAGTACCATTCAATTCATAATGTATGGAAGTATGTCTATGTGTGTATGCGTTGGCTACATTGTTCGTGCAAGTATTACAGTTGATAGCTCACAGTGCAGCCACCTGGACAGTACAGTCAAGACCTAATTTTAGCATCCACAGGCACAAACGCAAACTGACACCATCTCTTTGTCTTTCCTCTGCCACACTGACACAGGCTCTTTCACTGAAACACACAGTGAGGTTGAAGGGGATGGCTGTCGATTGCCATTTCTGGGGGGTTTTTAAGCCTTGGCCCCCTAGCTTTCTGTTTGCGCTGCCAGGTAATGAGACGAGGGGGAGGGCATTTACACAGACAGCTTCCCTCCTCTTGACTTCCTCTGTCAGATTCTTCCTCCATTTTTGGGTTAGAGGCAGGAAGGTTAGAGAAGTGGTGACTGAAGTCCTGAGATTAGCTAGGAAAATGTAGGTGGGGGGAGATTGAATAAATGTCTTTCCTCCTTCCTGTGCCAATGGAGAGATGAAGTGACCAACAGATGGAGACTCTAAATGATTAAATGTGCCCTGCCTTGTTTGTGTTTGCAAATGTTAGAGCCTATGAAATTAGTTGACACCTCTTTACATAAGGTAAACCTTAAGACTGCTTCGTATTTAAGGATTCATTGTTAGAGTGCAGCATGGTAGCTGCTGCATAGATGCTTCTCATTAGCACATCTTAAGTGAATAATTATATCTATCTCCAGTCTCCTCTGCTCTGGCGGTACACTGTTTTGAATCTCCTGATCAAATTTTGAGCTCCATGCAGGCCTGAAAAAAACAGTGCATGGAATAAAATGGAGGCTGCACTAACATAGCTACACGTCACGTGTCTCCTCATGATATGAGCTTTTTTTTTTCTGCCTCAGCATCATTGCACCGTTGTGGGGTCATTGTTGGTATATCTGCCAGTCTTGAGCAGCTTTTCTGTCCTCACCTGCGTCCTCCTCCTCCTGCCTCTCAGGGACAGGACGATGGATGAGTCACTCCAACCAAAGAGCCTTTTAAACCTCCAGTTTGCAATATGCCTGTCTCTCTCTCTGTTGTCTACTGTATGGCTGTCTCCATGTCTACTTAGTGTTTCTTCCAGCATGTCTGTCTGCGGGTTTGTCATTCTGTCTGCTTGTTTATGTGCCTGCCAGCCTTCCTCCTGTTCTACTAATTACTTGTCTCCTTGTCTGCTAACCTGTCTGCCTGCCTGCCTGTCAGTGGATCCACATGCTTCTCCTCGTGCGTAGTCAACAGCTTGACTCCATACCCACAACAACCTGAAGCACTGTCTCCACACTTTGTCATTGTCTTATGCCATTCTCCTACCTGAGCATGCTCTGACATGCACACAACACAGGTTTATAAACACTAACATCATGTCTGTTCCTTCTACATTTAGAAAGAAATATAAATTATGCAGGCACTGAATTCGAGTTAGAAATAGTGATCAGCTTTCTCAGATGTTCACTTATGATCAAGAAGCAATAAATGGAGAGCTAATTGAATGTTCTCATCTCTAAATTAGTATGTAAAATCCATTAACATCCTTTTTTTAATTTTTTTTTTTTACCAAAAACATCCTGCACTTCTGCTTGTAGATCTCAATGGTGTATTATAGTCCTCTCTACTTACTATGCACAGAAGCACAGGTCTCCCATCCAGAGTTTGGAGTGGCCTGCCTGGTGCTCTGCTGTGGCTGGCAGCACAAGCTGTGTGTGCGAATGTGTGTGTGTGTGTTTTGTTGGTTGGCCTATAGAGCCTCTTCATCTCTTCCCCCTTTGGAGCGGCTTGTTAAACAGCTTCTGCCCTGCCTGCCCACAAGTAGAGCTCTGCTTCAAAAGACAGTGTGTTTTAGTGGCAATGTGCAGTAGCATACATGATGTGGCTGCCAGTTTAGTCTTCTCAACTCTGTGGCTAGCATTGCTAAGGCTAATGCACCAGAGAGCAGAAGCAGATATATCCAAGGCCACAGGAAATCACTGTCACGCAATAGTGCACAGACTCAATCACTGCTCTTCAGACTAGACTGATTTAAAGCAGTTTTTACTTGTGTTCCTCATACAGGAAAACAACATAAAGTGGATATTGGAAAGGTGCTGCAAGTTTAACTTACTGGGATTTGAGAACAATTAGCCTGCAAAATAAAATCTATAAATTTGAGTGCCGTCTTAGGGATATCAGCAGTTAACCTTTAATCGGTTAATCACAGAATATTTTTGACAGGTTATGTATGTCAGTCTATAGGTTAATTTGCAAAAACACACACACACACACACCCACACACACACACACACTCCAGCTAGATTTTGTTTGCCTGTAGATGAGAAAAAATGTGCTTTCTCTGAGATTTCATGAAAATAACCAACTGCTTCTTTTTCTATTAGTGGATCTATAAGGACAGTCTTAACCGACAACCATAGATGGACACGCTACCATGTAGTAGGAACACTAAAGGCCTATTTGGGTTTCCTGCCTGAAAAAAAGTCATAACATAACTTGGCTTGGATGTAGTTATATTTGAGGTATTTGCTAGATAGCTTTGGAATTAGTGGAGTGCTTTCTAAATCGATGCTCTCAGGCTCGCTTGTGGTGTATCCTCCCTCAAAAGCATATCTAAGTGACACTGGGTTTCATTTTGTGAAAGGCTAATGACCCGCAGCTCCGGTGTGGTTTTACTAAACAGCTCCCAGGTGTAAATCTGCATTCTGATGGTGGAAGCTTGGAGCGAGCTCGTATGCAGATGCACTCAACTTAATAACTTGAGAAAGGTGTAATTGCTGTGTTTCAAGATGGTTCTTTTTTTATTGAAGGCAGTGTTGGTGCCAGCCCCTTCCTGTAGGTTGAAGGGTGGACCTCACAGTCGTAGTAATGATACAGTCGGTGCTGCTCCGGGTGGTGTTCCTCCCGTTGTGAGTTTGTTTTCACTTCTTGGGACCCTTTCTAAAGTTAGCATCCCACCTCTCCAAATTTACCCTGAACCCCAGGATCCAAACTCTTCAGAGACCAGATAAATATTACTTTTAAAATAAATCCCATATAAATTGCTGTAAAGTCCCACAGACACACTAGAAAAAGAAATGGCTTTGTTTTTTCTGTTGGTGTTTTACAGAGCAAAATGTTTGAATGTCTATCTCTGGTCATAGCACTCTTGCTCTTCAGATGTCACAGAGGATTTTTGAGGTTTGGCAGTGTCCTGTCCTGTTTGGCTTCATGTCCTTTGGCTTTTTCTAGAATTGTATTACAGTGTCTTGGAGAAGAGACCACTAATTACGTTAGCACTTATGCTAGCATCCCTCTGAACGGAAGCCATTAAGTCATTAAACAGTGTGTACCGCATGCTCTGTTATTTCCCTCTCCGTTAATTAACCCCTGCCATACGCATTCATGTATTCTTTCACATCAACGTCATCAAATCAGATTTAGGTCCTACTGCTGTACTCTAAACGTGGAATAAATTATGCTGGTCAGTTGAATAATGTCTGACTATAATTTAAAAGTATCTGTGTGCGTTTGACTGTTCATACACAGAGAAATTAAAAATATATTAAACCTTGAAATCATCTGAAGAATTAGTTTACAATATTGTGGTTATTTATAATTTGTATCATTAGTTGCAGTTACTTCCACCTCTGTAGCCAAATAGAAAAGAAAAAAAAATCTCTAGGCGTACACTTTATGACAGTACAGCTAAAGAACAGACGCCGTAAGGCAAGAAGGCACGTTTCCAGGTCTCTATATGCTGCTCACTGCTGTGAACCTCTTTCACCAAAGATTTTGACGATCTGCCAAGTGGTCGTGTTTGTTCTTTTAATTTCCTCTAAATAATCTTCAACAAGCCACAAAATGAAAGAAAAGTTTTATTTAATCTCATGTAATGCAGAATACAGCCTTTGTGTAGCCAGGGTAGAGCTGCCATGTGGGCATGGACACATCCGAACACACACATACAACAAAATAGTCTTTCATTAGCACAGCTGTAAACCTGTCAGCTCTTGCTTAGGGGCAATACTGGATTTACAAGAGAGGGAAACAGACCTAAGAGGAGAAAAAAAAGAGGCCAAAGACGGGCAAGAAATGTAGAAAGGTAGGGCATTTATTGAAGACATCAACTTTAGCCCGAAACAGGATGTCAGCAAAGAAATGTGGTTGTAACAAATGGGATTAAAAACTGCTTGCTGAAATGAAAATGCGGTTTAAAAACAGACAAGATTCAGAATCTTACAGATTAGTTCAAGTTGGTTTGCCTTGGTGGTGCCTGAAGTGGGAAAAAAAAAGATGCTAGAGTGGAGCAAGCTGCTTTAAGACGATGAAGAAATCCAGGCAGTATCATGGAGGATAATATGTACAAGTACATTGTGACATGGAAACAGGTACTGCTAAACTTGACCACAAGGCAAAGATTTTGCTTGTGAATGCCATTAGGCACAAAATAAATAAATAATCACAAGAACTGAAGCAGGAGTTAAGATATTTGAGTCAAAAAGAAATCAGTAGCTGTAACTGAAGTATTGAAACTTTGTAGGTTTTGTAGAACAGCTGTTGAAGGAACAATTAAAGCTCACTCCATCTCTTCCGCTACAGGCTGAGAGAGCACAGTGTCCTCAAACTGAGGCCACCGACAGATGCCTTACCGAGATCAGAGAGAAACTGTCACGCCACAGAAATGAAAGAAGTAGTCTTTATAGTCTGGTCTCACGGAAATGAAAGCACTGTCAGTACTTTGGGGTGAAAAAGTGAACCTCGATTGCAGTCATGTGTTTAAATGTCCTTTGTTTCTGTAAATTACAACAGAATTATGGAGTCATAGGCATGAATAAATAAATGCGGAAATATAAAGACAAATAATAAAATATAAATTAGTAATTATAAGCATATTCATTTATTTCTGTATATATTTTATAGTTTTAATATATTTTATTTATATTTTTATTTTTTCACATGTAAATTAGGCCTACTCTATTTTTTCCTGTATATTTATTATATATTCTATATAAATATATAGAATTTAATTTATCTATTTTTCTGCTTTTATTTTTCCTTCTTGCTTTGATATTCTTTGAACAGTCAAACTGTTAATCATCTGGCTTTGGACAGGCCTTTCTACACAGACTGAGTGGTCAGTTCCAGCACACATGAATCCTGCTTTGCAAAAGCACCAGGGGAAAGAATGAGGAAAAATGAAGGGATTAAATAAATCAGTGGCATGAAGATAAAGAAATATATATATATATATATATATACATATATATATTTAAAAAAATAATTACGCGAATTAATAAATGTATATTTATATATTAGTTATTTTATTTATTTGTCATAATATTTCCACACTTTTCAGAAGTTATTTATTCTTCCTTTTTATTTGCAGGTTTATTTGTTTTGTTAATTTGTTTTTTTTATGGCACTGCTATGACTCCATATTCATACAGAATGACCTTGCCTGAGGAAGATGTTGTAGATCAAAACATTGCCTTTAAAGAGAAAGTCCTAAAAGAGAATTAACAGTCTAATAGTGAGCAGACTTTTCTCCTTTGTATACTGCACCTGAGTATTTTTGTCTGGATGTGCGCACACTTGGTTCGTCTTCCATACAGAATAAGTAAGCAACACATATGTACTTAAAAGCACCCACACAAAGTCCCATAGTTTCAGCGCTCTCCTTACAAAAGCATTTTTCTTATTTTTCTTATAAAAAACAAAACAAAACAAACAAAAAACAGGTGTTTCCAGATTCCACTTCCAATATCTTCATTTTTCCGTCCTTCTCTGAGTGATGACTTTGGTAGTTGTTATACAAACAGGCGCTGCTTTCTAACACCTGATCTTCTAGTGTCCATGAATATTCAAGTTCTGTTTCTTGAGGTGTGTGCATGTCTCTGCATATGCTCTTGAAATGTCTACAGGGATATAGGTGCTTACCTTTGTGTAAACAAGGACAAGCCTTGTGAGTGTGCCTTCATCCAGTACATATGTGAGTGCTTCTCCTCTGCAGTGGGACATTTGTTTGAGCTGTGACCGTTCATAGGATGCAAGGTGGAATACGTTACCGGGATCAATGAGAGGGTGATTCTGTGTGAGACTCCTCATGGCCAGCAGGCCTTTCTCGATCGATTCCCCATTTTGGCTGCAGCCATGCTGATGCAAAGATTAGCGTCGTAAAGAAATTGTATAAAATGTAAGAAATGACGATTAACTTTTGTCTTTAATTCATGAGTGGAGTCACTGGTGTTGAATTTGAGTACCAGACGCAGATCAAGAACAGGATCATGATACCTTGTCTGTGTGTGCTGTGTGTGTGTGTGTGTGTGTGTTTTCACGTGTGTGGGTAAGCGAGAAGTAGCATCAGGTTCCTGCTCTTAAGCTCAGTGTTTATCTGCATGTGGTATGAGGAAGAGATCGGTTGGTCATACGGTGAAGTGATGAGTTCACAGTCAGGCAAAGACGAGGAAGAATGAGAGTCCTATCAGAAAAGAAATGGAGGGGGACAACTGGGCTTTCATCTGGGGTAAGAATAAGCTGGAAGCTTTGGAGATTTGTTTGTTGGTCATAATTTTGCAGTGCAATTGGTGAAATTAAACATACTGAAATGTATTAGAGCTGGATGGATTGTAATTGAACTTCCTCCTTTTGTCTAAACCATTTCTTTGTGAACTCCTATTGTTAATTCAGTCCAGATTACATCCTCATAGTGCAAAGCAACTTAAGCTTGAGTTGAAAAAAAAAATGTGAAAAGCCAGAGCACACAAACCATAACTGCTAATCTCGATTTTCAGTTTGTTGACTGGAGAATATTAAGGTCAAAATAAGGTTTAAATTTTGCATCATTAAATGTTTGGTAGATTGTATGTGCAGTTGTCTCCTGTTCTTTGTATGCTTTTGTCCTGCGCCTGCACTCCACTGTGCGTACTATCCAGTTTCCTGATGGGAGAAAATTTTTTTGTTCAATTAAGCATTCATTCCAAAAGCTACAGAAGGTTAGCTTAGAACCAAAGCACACTTTCACACTTGCTCCTTTAACAATACAGTCATCATTTGTATTGTTGGTGATTTGAGCAGCTGGACATCAGTGCCTGGTTGCATAAAACCACTTAAATTTTCATCATTTCAAGGATGCCTTACAAAAATGAGTTGCACAAAATCACCATAAGGGTTTCCTTTAGATTTTTGCCCTCAGTTACTAAAGTGTTCCCTTATGCACTGCTAAAAGGTCCTTAATAACTTTAAGGGACCCATACTAGTCCCATAAAAGTAAAATAATCTGTAGGCTAATAGACATAAAGACTACAATAATAGTTTTTGGGTGTTAACAGCTGTTATACTTATTGTCAACATTGTGACATTAACATTTGCACTTGCAACAGTTTTTGTGGACTCAGTGTTTGGCAATCCGCTGTCGTGCTGTCATAGTAGTTTCTTCATATTTCTTCATTACTTCATCTACGGTTTGTGCCGCATTTTCTGCTTGGGTATATTTGATTATGGCTGCTTGGTTAAATTTACTTCGGATGATGTGGTTGTGCCTTCCATGTTCTTAGTCAACATCTTCTATCCAGTTTGGCTTTCTGTTTCTTTTTGTAGTCCATGTTGGGGACGCTATGCAAACACTAACAATGATGCTGTCAAATAGATGCTGTCAAATAATGTTATAGGATGATAATGTGAGTGTGGCGTAACCATGGTAACTGAAGTGCACATGTATTGTATTATGACAATAACTACTGTGAAAACCGTGCCACTTTTAGGCAAGGAGACAACCTAAGAGGCTCTATGCAACACTCCTGAATGAGCCCCTCATCTTAGGGAAATATTTTGCACAAGGGACAAACTTAAGTTTGAAACTTAGGGTAGCTTAGCTTAGTGTAGCTTATGCACCGACGGCTTGGTCAAAGCCATGATGTCATGTAGTAGATGTGGAGGGAAGGGAAAATGAGCCTTGTTGAATTCCTCAGCTGAGTTTTTTCCAAGGATTCAAACTGGCAATCGTAGGTCAGGCAAGGATCTCACATGCTTTACGTAGAATTATGGATCAAAAGTTTTGTATATTATCAGCTGTGTGACCTACAGTAGTTTCCTCTGTGCTCCATGGCTCTCAGCTATTCCTGGTAAATTCTTGGCACATTGATTTTTCATAGTGCTAATGACTTTTCCATTCCAAAATAATGCCTTGAGGATTGCGAGGCTGTCTGTCCATCTGCGATGACCATGAGCACATTTTTAGTTCTGAAAGACGCTGTTTGCCTTCACTGTGATGCAGCCAGTCACTCAATAATTCATAAAAACGACACCTTTAATCTCCAGGATGATAGATGCATGACAGCTGACGCCGCCTACCCTTTAACCCCCCTGTAGACACCACCTTTAGTCATGCCTTTGGTGTCTCTTCATGCAATATTTCACCTTTTTCCCTGTCTTTATTTTTTGTCTCTTCAGGATTGAAAAAACGTACCAGGAAGGCCTTTGGGATACGGAAGAAAGAGAAGGACAATGACTCCACGTAAGTCCTGATCCTTCCTCCTCGTGTGCTATATGAACATAGAGCGTATTAGTCGTTAGTTGGTGCAGTGGAGCTGAGAGCTGTCCAAAACCTCTGGATTGGAGTCAAGTTATATTAAGAAGAAAAAATGATATGTGGCAGCAGGTCATGCATATACAGTGCATTACAGAAGAATGAAAGGATTAGAATAAGTAAGAACAATTGCAGGATTAGTAAGTCTTGTCAAATAAATGTAAGACTGCTGTTTCTATTAACCATGCAAAACTGAAGAAACTACCAGTCAGTTATGAGCCACAGTGCTGTATTGTGCCATGTCTTGTGTTAATAAATCTGTCAGTACAAATGGGCATAATTAAAATATCCAGTGCCTGTGTCATTGGTTGTTTGCATACAGCTGATATAGCAGAAGTGATATGGCCCACACAATACAGCACAATCAAAATGGGACTTATTGGACCAATTAGATCACTTATGAAGTATTTGGACAGCTTGCAGAATCTTTTGTTCGCGTGAGAGTTTTTCAGGCATTCTCAGCCAGTTTGTAGCCGTGCATGAGACACTTTGACATACTGTAAAATGTTTCTGTGCTGTCTGTGAAAGTGCGTTTTATGAGTGAATAAGTGTTTGGGTATGATAGGGTGGGAAAAGGTTTTCCTTGAATACCCTTTTTAAATATTTGTTCTTAGCTAAATTGCGGAGCACTTGATTTCATAAGGAGGAGCTCACATGTGAAGTGACTTTCATGCTCTGCTTTCTTCCCTCTTCTCTGAATTCTCACAGGGGGTCTCCAGACAGAGACGGGGGTGTAAGTAACGGAAAATATTTAATATCAGCCAGTTAATCTATTTGTAAATTACGATTCTCTTGACATGTGTATTATTGGAGGAAATTAAGTGATTGTGAGGTGCTGTATTTATTTTCTGTTCTTTTTACTTGCCAGGAACCCCAAGAGGTTGAATCGGTACTGAACTGTAGTCTCTAGTCCTTTAGTGTAGACTAACTTCTAGAATAATTAGTCTAGAGCTTAGAGCTTAGACCTGGTTATAGACATCACAGTACATTCTTCCACTCATCAGTCAGCCGCCAGTGTTGCTGTTTCAGCTATCTTTTCATTAGCAGGCTCTCTGCGGAGGCTTTGAGAGAACAAAACACAAAGGGCAACAGGATATCCCTCTGAGTCCTTTGGGGTAGCTTGACGAGACCTAAATCTTGAACTCTTAGCCAGCACTGTTGGAATATTTGCAGCAGAACAATAACCATCATTATTATCAGATCATTGGTGATTAAGCATTTTTGTTTTTTAGAAAACACACTTAAAGGCCCAATGTGTGATAGGGATCTGTTTCTGCATTTATATCTGTAGAGGAGAGGTCGTCTTTCATGATGGCCTCCATGTTGAACGACCATTGTTCTACTAGGGCTTCAACTAACTATTTTTATTATTGATTAATCTGCAGATTATTTTCTATATTAATGAGTTAGTCTATAAAATATCAAAATATTGTGAAAAATGCTCATCACAGTGTCCCAGTTTCCTTCAAATTGCTTCTTTTGCCAAATCATAACCAAAACAAGTAATTTATTATCAAAATAGTTAACAGTTAATTTTCTTTCGATTATCTCATCGATGATTGAATTGATGAGCTGTTATAGTTCTAATTCCTACAATAGCCCTGAACGGACAAACCAAGCCCTGGCTCTGGATTCAGCCTTTCACAGTTTTCACGAGTTTCACAGCCACTGTAGTTTCTTCTACACATTTGGAAGGGGGAGGATGAGACGAGATTCAGTTGGATGCAACATCACTGATAGATGCCGCTAAGTCCTACACACTGGTCCTTAAAAAATCCCAAATTATGTTTATTATGCCCACCTACGCAGTTGCAGAGATCCAAGATGACAAAACAGAGAGTAAATTAGCATCTGTAAGAGGAAAATAGGAAACTGTTGCACAGTCTCGCATGGCATGCAGAGTACACAGGATCAAAGTTTTAAGATCAGAATTTGCTGCACAGTAGTTCCACTGAACATCAGCTAATGTAGAAACACTTCCAGTAGTAGAGCAGTAGTGTAGAATATACTGTATCGTCACCGTCAGGTGGGATTTTAATCAAAGTGTCTCTTTGTTCTCAGAAGAAGACAAACGGGGCCCCTAATGGCTTCTACGGAGACATCGACTGGGACAGATATGTAAGTAAAAGTATAACTGTGGGATTATTATTGTATACTGATTTTAAACACGGTTCGGCCTGCACCAACTCACTGCTGCTTTGTTTACATCTGCATTGAATGAGCGTATAGTATTGATCCATGTTATTGTAAAATCAATGTGCTGTTGACACACTTGTGGACAAAGCATGTTAGAAGTGGCTGCATATAGAGAATCAGGTCGACCTGTTATCATTTGCAACATTATATTACCTACATTTTACATCCAGATTATGACTTTGTCAATATGCATTTGGTCACGTCTCATTAAGCAGCGAACCTTACATTTGCTTTGCCTTTCAGTGTAATTTATCATCTGAATATCTCGATGGGAACTTTAACTGTGGCTCAATTAACCTACAGTGCTCTTGGAACTAACTGCTGTTCCTCTGTTAGCATTTTATTCGCATACAACTAATGTCACAGATGTATGTGACTGACATCATACAAACATTTCTACAGATTTACGCTGAGTCACCCTCATGTGTTTCAGAACTCCCCTGAGGTGGATGAAGAGGGCTACAGCATCAGACCTGATGAGGAGTCAGAGGAGGGAGATATCCTCAGCACTGCTTGATGTGTCATTTGACAGAAATTCATTTGTCTTATTTTATCTCTGCCAAGTTATTTTGGCTCTCTAAAAATGGATTGCTTCCTTTGCTAGTGCAGGGTTTGTTAAATTAGTGCACACTAATACATGATCAATTTGTGTAGTAAATCCCATTCACATGGGAATGTAGTGTAGTGTAGTGTAGTGGAGACAAATTTATATGATCAAATATCCTCGTGTTTTACAGAGAAATCCACACGCAAAAAAAACAACACCTGACGTAAAGTGATGATAAAGTGCGTCACCTGCTTAACAAAGTGTAAAAGCATCCAATTAGCACAGATCTAAATAAAGGTAGCAGGGCGCAGCACATGACACTGCTACAGAAGAATGAGTCATTGATGCACCAGACATGAACAGGAAGGTGCAGAGAAGTGTTTGGAAAAAAAAGCCCCAGAAGCTCTTTGTGAGGTGTGGAAATACCACTCCAATCAATGCACTGATTCCCCCGACTGTCGGCTTTTATTGAGCAGACGTGGCACTCTGTTTTCTTCTACGTTTTTTATGATGGTGACACTACATTCATCACTTTGCAATTACCTCCTCAGTAGGTTGAAAATTTTATCCGATTTAGAGGGACACCTTCGTACTCTGAGCAACAGTGCACCAAATGTAATCCAGTGTTTGTTGCAGTTTTGCAATTAGGTTTCAATTGGTATCTGATCCTCCACTTAATCAGCCATGGAGTCAGGTCATTTTTGTTCAATTGAAGGACTACAAGTATGGACCATGTTAAAGGTACAGGAAGCAGTTTAGGAGAAACATCGTTGATTGTTGAGCCGTATTCGTCTCAACTTGTCTTTCCGAGCAGTGATTGCCAGAGTCTCCCGTCATGGGCTGAAAAGCCTGAAAACAGATCCCAGAGGAGGAGCAGAAGTCTAGTTTTCTCTCCCATCACGTGAGCTAAGATATACTGAAAAATTATGAAACTTTTGCTCAGAGACACTGAAAATAAACTGCCTACCTCAGCTTTATTGGACCCTTCCTTTGTCTCACCCCTTTTCTCAGAACCTCAGTCAACGTTCTCCTTTCATTTTTCCTATACTTAGAAAATCAAATAAGCTCTGTAGTAAAATTCTAGCTAACGATCTAGCTAATCTACATCAATCTTTAGTTTAGCTAGTTACATCTCATAGCTAATCTGGGCAAAACACAAGCAAACTAGCTAGCTAATCTACATCAGTTATTAGCTAGTAAGCTAACTAAAGCTAATATCTATTAACCACCTTCAGAATATTGTACAGGAAAGGAGAAAATTGGCCGAGGTTCCCGTGGAGGTTCAAATGTTATTGGACCACAAAGCACAAAGGGGTTGGACTTAAGAAGGGTCAATTAGGTTTGGGCAAAATCACAAAAAGCAAGTTTTATAGTAGTTAGTTGAGATTTTAAGGCAGTCATCAAGGTAGTGAGGCTAGTTTCACCAGCAATGTAGTTCTTGAGTCTGGCAGCCCTGACACAACCCCATAGTCTCCTTTTATAAGTTTGTAAGTCAAATGTCAAATAAATCCTGGACTGCTTGAGGAATACAGCTTTGCTTTCCTTGACGCTGCTCTACGGCCTGTCACCAAAAAGACCCACTTCTTTTCCTCTGATGAGTCGGAAGAAGAGGAGGACCACAGGAAAAAATTCAAAATCAAGATCAAGCCACTGCCGGCTGATCGTGTAGTGGTGGCACCCTCGGTCGACGAGCTCAAAGCCTCCATAGGCAACATAGCCCTGTCCCCATCTCCTCTGGTGAGTAGCCCTGACGCCACTGCCCTCCTCCTCCTGCCGACGGCTCTATATTGGTGTTAAGATGTGCGAATCAATGCTGCTTCTTGTCTTCATTCTCTTTAACTGCCTTTTAACATGCAGGGTTAGTTTTATGTGCACAGAAATGAAATGCATGTGTGTTGCTCACATGTTGTTGTCTCTGATATGTGCTTGTTTCATCTGTTATATACTGATGATTTTCCCCTTTCAAATACTGCATGATGTTGTGTCTCTGCACAATATATATTCTGCTTTCTAAATCTTTTACATTAACTATTGATGGGAACTCCATATGGGTCACTGCTTCACTTGTCTGAGGTCTCTACATGACAATAAAACTAGTTTATTTTAATGAGCCAGTATGTAACATGCGTCATGTCTCTGGTTTGAACCCTAGACTGCAATCACAATAAGAGTGCGCTGATGTTTATGATAGTTTGAATTCCATATAGCTAATTTGTGATGTTTGTGATACTTGGTCGGTGCCGTCAGTGACCTCAGCGTTCTCCCATTTAGTCCGGTGTCGTTTAACACAAGGCAGATGTCCCATCACAACAGAAACCATCTGACAGTGTCCCACTGCCAAATAGCAGGGTGCGAAGCTCTTGTTTGAAGCTCAGTTGATGAGTCCAAATTCATGCACATGTCCCCTTTAATACAGGCTGTAATTAGCAGGGAGACCCTGCCTTTCTAGCTTCTACCTGTAAATCCTGTGTTCCTCAGTGAGGACAGTTAGCTTGGGTGTCCACCTTGAATAATTCAGGTAGGAAAGTGGGCACAATGAGCCTGTGTGTCGGTCTGCTGTGCGGTGAGATTGCTTGTGGTCATTTGAGCTTCGGGACTCAATAATTTAATCCAGCCTGTGTGTGTTAACCCTCAGGCTCTGTTAACTTGATCAGGTGTGAAGGTCTTTCCATGCTGATAATGGTAACGTGCATGCGTGTAGTAGATAGGGGACGTTGGTTATTTTCGCCATTTTGAGTTTTTTTTGTTCTTCACGAACATGACATTAGAGTCCCTAGGCGAGCAACAGAAAATTAATTGACAAAAATTTTGAACTAGCAATGAGGGATGTCACACTACCAGAAATGTAGTAGCTGATACCAATAACAGTGGAATTCCACGATTCTAACAGGTTGGATGCTTGTCAGTGTAGCCTAACGTTCACATGAATTGAAAGTCACTCACCTTGAATTCTTTTAATTAATCTGGATGTCTGTCTTTGCAGTCCTTCATGAAGTTGGAACTGTTTGCTCCTTTTGCGTCTGAAATGTTTGATGGCACCTTTTGTATACTGGTTGTTGCAAATTTATTATTAATTCCTGAGGATCTGCTTTGAACACGAAGTACTTCCTTAGATGAATTTAACCTTTTTTGTGACAAGTTGAGGAGGAGCCGTCGCTGGAGCTGCACTCAACAGCAGACTAGAACTCTTACAGGTGTATATGCTGTCCCCATAAGGTCTAGAACAATTGCATCCCTGTTTTTACTAAGAGCACAATCACGATGTCAGAATTTTGACATTGACTTGGACTGGTCCGGAAGCACTGGTTCTCGTGACATTCCCACTAGCAATGGAACGTTTGACAGACTTTGTCAAAGTTCTCTATTATTGTGTATCGGATAACTTTTAGTTTTAGACTGTCAGCTGGACAAAACAAGCTCTTTGAACACATCAACTTTGACTTTGAGGGAAATTGTGATGATCAGAGTTTCACTATTTTTGACATTCCCTGATGTTTCTACTTTTGTTTTCCTGTTGAAGTTTTCAAGGGAAGTTTTTCCTTATCAGAGATGCGAGTCTAAGAACAGAAGGTGTCATATGCTCTACAGATTCTAAAAAAAAGTCCCTGGGGCAAATTGTCATTGTGATTCTGGGCTGTATAAATACAATTGACTACTTGATTTTATTGAGTAAAAGACAGGAACAGATTAATTGATACTGACAATAAATAACAGTTGCAGCTTTCAAACTTTTACAGATTTGGTTTTGGGACTGCTATGCACTATGGTATTATAATCTGTATGTGTGCAGTAGTGCTGCAACAGACTGTTATTTTTCATTATTGATTCATCTAACATTTATTTTCACGATTAATTGTTTCGTTTATAAAATGCCCAAAAAATTGTGAAAGTCTTCAAATTGCTTTTGTAGTTCAACCAATCGTCCAAAACTCAAAGACTCTACATTTACTATCATAAATGACCAGCAAACCTTTACATTTAAGGAGCAGGAACCAGCAAAATTCTGGATGAAAACCTAGACTGAGATTATTAATCTCTTATCAAAATAATTGGCAGTTAATTTTCTTTCAATTGACTAATTAACTAATCATTGCAGCTCTAGTGTGGATGGGTTTTTTTTTAGATCAGGACAAGTTATCTTCAGAAACTTTTCCCTCATCTTCTTGAAACTCATATAATGCAGTCAAGTCACCTGAATTTTAACCAGGATCATGACATTGGAATTATTGTCCTGTAGTTGTGATTACGAAACTGCCACCTTCACCCCTACCAGTTCAAATTAGCATCACGTTTTGCCTGTGCCAAGCTTTTCCCCTCACACATAAATTACATGAGTCACGCAGTCACTCCCAGTCCCTGGCAACTCCGGGTAACCTTGGCTGTGGACTGACAATAAAATGGTCTGATGAAAAGAGGAAGAGGGGCCAAATGTTAACAGGCCTCTGAGAGCAAACAGTGCATCTTTCCACTTCTGTCTAGTTCTTTCTTTTCCTCGAACTAATCCCGTAAAAATTTATCCTCAGACTAAAACATTTATGACTTGCTCTTATTTTCAAACACAAGACTCGACAACTGCCCAAAGCCATTTGAATATCATTGAGATTCTCAAGACTAATAACTGAGACTTTACATTTTAATGCTCTCAGTCTCGACGTTAGTTTCCTGCATGTTAATATGACATTTGCAAAACCTTGACAGGCTGTGAGAAACCTGAAACACACACCAACTATTACACGTTGCTAGATATTGAGCACTGCATTTAGCAGACTGCATGAGCTTAATTTCTGTGGTAATATTTGGCATATTCTGCATGAATTATTCATATGTACACAAGCTTGTGTGAGGAGCATGATGATGCAGGTTAACAGCTTATTTCACATGAAATCCTAGCCAGGATTCAGTGCTCACATCATGTTAGGAAGAGTGGTGGGTAAGGCGTAGGTGGAGGGATGAAGGATTGACTGAATGCAGTGAGGAGCCATAGTACTACAGCAGCTTTATCCATCTGTATTAATGATTGCAGCTGATGTGGAGGACTGCATACATTATAAACAGATGTTTTGCTTTGCCAATGCTAATATGCTTTTCCCCTCTAGTCTTCTAACTATTCCACCCGTCTCCTCTTTTTATTTCTCTCGTTCCTCTGCTGCCTCTAATGATGCTAACCTCTGTAGAGGAGTCCGGTAAGCCTTTGCTTTGCGTGCTGTTGTGTTTATATCTGTTTTTTATTCTTGACTGTTAGGGTAACACTTTTATCCCTCTCAGTACTTGCCTATAAATGTGTGTTTTCTCATACAATCTGCTCGGTGTTGCTGAAAATAAGCTAACCACAAATGAACCAAGCCATCAAGCCAGTGTGTAATAACTGTAGGCCTTATTATTAGCTCAGAATTTAAAAGGCAATTGGACAATATTGTGTGCTTTCTCTTTCAGTGTGAGCGTGTTTCGATTACTGTATGTGCACGTGTGTCACCGCTCAGCCTTTTTATGGCGCATGTTGATTTGTTTGCGTAGGTATTTTGAGTACAAGAGCGCCGTCTTTCAAGTTGTTTCCGCTGACTAAGACGTCTTAAATCTGATTTTAATTGGTTCTGGAGTCTTGAGCTTCCAGTACTCAGTCCAAATAACAAGACTACAAGCAGTAAAGGAGGCAAGAAAAAGGTCATAGATGGATTTAAAATGTTAGAAAACTAAAAAAAGAAAACTGACCTCATGTATTATTCTTCCCTTGTCTTATTGTCTGCAAGCTTTTTAACTAGAAAGGCTTAATCTGGAAGGGAAACATTTTATTTTTATGGTGAAGACTTTAATGTAGTCAGCCACTGTGCAGTCAGGTCTACACAGAGCGTTCCCTGAGGCGATGTCATTCACTTTACAGACCAGCTGACTCTCTGTTCAGATATCACGTGTCATTACTCCAGCACTAAAAGCAAAGATGATATCATGAATTTAAACAATAGAAAGAAAAACTTCTTCTGATTCTTTTACATGTTTTGATTTTAAATATATCACTTTTTTAAGTGGTCCATTTAAAACATTTGCACTTCCATACACACCTATTTGCGTGTCAAAGGTTGTTGTTAATCCCTGTCAGAGGCTAAAAGGTCACATTGTGCAACTCTGAACTCTTCCTGTTGTTCTTCCTGTTTACACACTGCGGGGAGATAATGATTGGTTGTGGCAAACAGTGTTGCACTGTGTCGTGCGCCAATTTGCCCAATGACATGAATATCCTCCACCAGCATGTCCCACCCCCTCATTGCATCACTTTAATCACTCATGGCTCGCTGCACAACTGGAACAAGCGCAAGAGTGAGGGATGGAGAGGGGAGAGGGTTGATGCGAGGTGGATGTGATGCAGGCAGATGGAGGAGAGATTTCAGCAGAAATTGAAGAGACCGACGGGGCAGATGGGAGACTAAAGGGGGAAATGAAAGGAATTAGATGGCAAAAATGACATGGTTTGTGACAAAAATAATAAAATAAAAGAATGGGATGGAGACGATTGAAGATACAAACAAAGGGAGGAAGAGAGGGAAGATACTGTATGTTGGATGATGTCCAGTCACAGCAGGCTCACAGACGACAGCAGAGATTCAGGCAAACGTCCTCATATCTGAAAGCTTTGAAATACTGTCCTGACCATTAACAGAAGACGGGGATGTAGGCATGAGCACAAACACACAGTTTGAATAAGTCATCCTTAACTGTTTCAGGACATATAGAGGATGAAAATGCTGTTTCTGTCAGACTCCAGAAAACTAAGACACATGAGAATGTAACACCCTCTTTATGGACATGTTATCATGCTCATCCCCAAATCTGAACCAGCCAGGCCAACATTCTTCTTCTCCGGATGCATATGATGTCTGCTTTACTGATTTGTCACTCTCTGACCAGGTGTCTCTTCTCTCTTCCTTTTTGCTGGTCACAGAGACGTAGCCCGGTAAGTGTCCTTTTCTTCCGTCTCCCTGGGGTCAGGCTAACAATATGTCACATGCTTCTTGTACCCTTTTGCACCTCACCTTGTCCTTGGGGTCGGTTGAATAAGACAGAAAACACGTTGGTGGGCTCAGTGGCTGAGGCAACAGGTCAAAACTGTTACGTAATTTGTTTTGACATTCACATTTAAACATATAAATAAATAAAGTTTTGAACGTTTTTTCTCCAGATTCTCAAGATCACTAGTGTACATGTTTTTCATCTTGAATGGCTTCATGCTTGGTCTCTATAGCGGGAGGAAATTTGCACTTTCGACAGCTGGAACCTTTGATGTCTTACTTCAGTCACTCCCCATCGTCGTGTCTTCTCATCTCTTCTGCTCTCCTCCACCCCTCCTTCTCTCTCCTTATCTGCTCTCTGCCTTTCTTGGCCTCTTGTGTCCCTCTCATGGCGAATTCATACACACACTTGCATAGACACGGTAGTTTAAGATCACAGCTTGAGAGGCAATGTTATTGTGCTGTTGCCTCTCCAACAACAGAACCCATTTCTCTTTTAACTTTCTGACGCTCCATCTTTATCAGCCTCACACCTTCTCTGGTACCAAGGGTTTCTTCACTTCTCAAGACTTCAAAAGCATGTTTTGAAAGCTTTCCAATATTTCCACTGCAGTCAGCAGCAGTTCACAGAGTTGCCATTTTCTAACCCGATACTAACAATGTTATTGTTGTTGAATTTTGCAGTTATTTATTGGGGCTAACTTCGCTCCCCTTAAAGGGATATTTCAGATTTTTTGAAGTGAGGTTGTATGAGGTACTTATCTATAGTCAGTGCATTACCTACAGCGAATGGAGATCGGCACTTTCCTAGTTTGAAGAAGCAGCAGGACTACTGGTGTAGGAAACCAAACAATGTAGTGCTGTGGACAGGGTCAGCAGCAACATGTATTTTAGCCTCCTAAAAAGTCCCATCTAAAAATATCAGTTTTAGTGTAGACTATATTTAGAATATTTTCACTGCTTCACTTTGCCTTTTGCAACAGGAACCCACCGTTATATAGGACAAATATCACTCTCTCAAAAGCCACCTCAGTCCTTTGGCAAAAAGTTTGTGTGATTGTGGGCTTCCTTTAATGAGAACTAATCCTTTAAAACACAGAAGTCTCACAATAACACAAACAAAACCAACCGAGGCAGCTGTAAACGACTAACTCCCATGTTCTGCAAGGTAAAAGTGCCTGTTTGTGCCAAGGAGTCTGATTGCTTTGGCGAGCGATATTTGGTGGTTTCCTTTCAGAACAGATTGTTTGACAGTAAGGTAAAACTGTGAAAATATTCCAAATATAGTCTACACTTAAACTGATATTGATTCTTCTAGTTGGGCCTTTTTTTTAGGTGTCTAAAATGCATTTTGCTGCTGACCCTGTCCACAGCAGTACATCGCTTAGCTTCTGTCAATCAAAATGTAATCTGCCACACCTACACAGTCTTGAGAAATGGTGTAAACAGTAAAACGAGCTGTTTTTCTTATTTTCACTCACATTTTAGTGGATGGTTAATGAGACACTCAACTTGGATATCATGTGCATTTTTTACTATTTCAAGCCAGATTTCCAGAGACTTTAAACTGTATCCCTGAAGGCAGATATTTTTGCTGTTCCGTCTGATATTAAGTAACTGCTGCAGAGAACTCTCTGTACCATATTTCAGTGAATGTGTAGTGTTCAGTGAATCACTTGTAAAACATTGCCATCAACATGATCACTGCTATGCAGGTCAGCATCAGCCTGTCTAATTTTGTACCACCAGGATTTGTAATTAATATGACGATGTATTATGGTTACACGAGGAAGATTTTTGATAATGCTGCAACTAAAATGCACCTGTCTACACTTAAACTTGATTCAGGGCATAGAAATAAGAAATGTTTCTTAAAGTGCAAAGTAACCTCTTAAAAACTGCATAAAGTATTTGCATTTTGGGGGTGTTCTGGTGACCGAGGGGTTGGGGTACAGTCAGTTTGTGATTCTCATTAGATTAAGTTAAGCTGAGGCTGAAGTGCACCCTCTGACTTTCACCGCTGTCCAGTCTTCATCATTATTCTTGGTGTTTTATTATTAAAAGGAAAGGTGGATTATTTTGGACAGCCATACACTGATACAATTTCTTTTCTGTGCATTTGCAACTGTTGTACATAGCGGGGGCTACAGAGGCTGGTAGCGCAATAGACAAATATTAAACATTGTACTTGTTAGCGACTCTGTGGTGTTGTCATTTTTAACTTTGATGTCTTTGTGTTTTTACATTTTATTGTCATTTTTTTTCCTCGTTACAGGGTTTGAAAAGGAACACATCCAGTAAGTATCCATGCCGTTGCACCACAGACCAGACCAGTTCACTTTTAATGACGGTGAATTACAGAGAATGTGATGCAAGAGTCATATGTCACAACCAGATTTAATTATGGGTCCAGGTGAGGAGATCGCCAGACCGAGACGTGTCGTCCCTACTGCACCCACTGTGGCCCCCACACCAGCTCCAGCACCACAACCCCCCAGGTATGTATCTCACTGTTCCCTGAGTGCAACAGTATATGATGACTGCTGATGTCTTGTGGCATCGTGCTGCATACTGTGTTCTGTATGTTTATACTTTCGCATTCCTAAAAAGGCTGTGCCAGTAGCTGTCCCTCCTCCTCTGCACATTGTTTTAAAAAAATGGTATCTGGTTTTATTTGGGCTGCAACACTGGCCCCTCCCTTTCACTGTTTTGTATCACAAAGATAAACTTGTGTGCTGTTTGTTTTAAATGCAGTGTACAAGTTAATGGAGGTGATGGCCGTGGTGGTGTTCTCAGGCAGATTACAGTAATCACAGTAATACCTCAAAGTGTGCTCATTTATTGGTGTTAAAATGTTACATGTAGCTTGATTTTAATCATAAACTGCATGATAGTTTTCATTTTTTTATGTCCCAAGTGTCAGAACTTGACAGTATTTTGAGCTAGTGACCTTTTACGCAGTGTAGAGCTTTAAAATGTCACTATCATGTATCATTAAGCCTTTTTGGAAGTTTTGCTAGTCCATCCATCCATGATACATGATACATACATTTACTTAAGTCACATTTAATTATGTATTTCAGTCAGTAGATCAATACCTCTATGTGGCAGTTAGTTTAGTAACTGTATTTGTCTATAAATAGCATCACGTATCACTTTTATTATTTTAATATTCTCACTCAGACGTCACAAGCATCCAATGTCACCTCTTTTGATGTCTCGCTGAAACCTCTTCTGCATATCACTCGAGGCTTCCTAACATCTGCTGCAGCTGTCTAGCTTGGTTTCATTGAGCAGGAGCTCAAGCTGGAATGTCACTGTAGTATTAGCTGAAAAGTTTATAACAGCAACACATTTTTAAAAAGCCTTAAAATAAGATAACTTTTTGACTAATACTCTTGATATAATTGGCTGTGGTTTTTTTTAGATAAACACGTTATTATGTTGGGCTTCTAACATAAATGCTGATAAACACTACAAGATTTTGACGAACCTTTGCCTCTCCACTAAAACATAAGAGAGAAGTTTGAGACAAACATTGTGTTTATTTTGCTGCAGGGCCACTCGGGGCTTCAGTGAATCTGCAGAGCTGTCACTGTGTTTATCTGCACAAAAACACTGAGATGCTCTGTGTGCTGTGGGAATTTAAACATATGTTCTTCTATCTAGTATGAATGCTTGTGTTTATAGCTGCATTAACAGTTATTCCTCTTTTTGTGGTTTATGTGAAGACTAGTTTTTCATGACCATATGCGTCTGTGTTCATTCCACTGGGTGTGTCTGTTGTCTTCAGCCATTGAATAGATGCAACCCACACCTCACAATTAATTGTTTAATCATTTAGGCTATGAAATGTAAAAAAAAATGTTCTGGAAAATGCTCATCACAATTTCCCAGAGTCCAAAGTGATGTCTTCAAATAGCTTATTTTGTCCAACTATCAGTCCAGAAACGCAAATACTTTGTCATTTACTATCATAGATGGCAAAGAAGAGCAGCAAATCTCACATTTAAGAAGATGGAAACAGCAAATGTTTGAAATCTTGGCCTGAAAAATGACTCAAATCGATTATCATAATAGTTGGTTGGTAATCTTCCTACAGTTCACACATCAAAAAAAGTCTAAATAAAACCATTAATACAACTGTGAAAGCAAAGTCGTGATAGATAAAATAAATCAGTGACTTGTAATGCCTATTGTAGCACAACTAAATCAATAACAGCACAAAATTATAAATAACATTAGTAAATAGTTCTAAATACCTCATATAATGTAATCAAAATAAAGGCAAAGAGTGTGCCAAACAAGTACAGACAGTTGACAACTAAATAATTACAACAATGCAGCTACATTTAAGCACACAGCCGTCCAACTAAGACAACATCTGACAGAAAAACGTTTACATTGCTTCAGAAATCTGAATTTGTTTCTTGAATATTTTCTATTATTGGAAATTCATATGTACGGTGCAGCTGTTTCCTAAAATGACTTTTTGTAGCGTGTCGTGTCTCACAGCTTCTTCTTTCACATTGTCCTTTGTCTGTTGCAGCAGTCAACAAACACCAGTCTCTGAAGACACCACAGCCTTATTTGGGCCTCCTCTGGAAACAGCCTTTGGAGAACCGAAAACTGAAGGTATGTAACCGTACCCCCCTCGCCCCCTCACGGTGTCTGTCACGCTGTTCCTGTCTGTCTCTGTTTATGTCTTTGTGTCTGTGTTGGTTCTTAGAATATGTTTGTGCTGATGGTTGTTATCACTGTTGTTGTTTTTTTTGTCTAAAAGTCATAGCAACACAATGAATTAGGCTTTCTGAACACACACACACACACACACTTATTGTCTCTTTAAGGCTGCCAGCTAAGCGCTGCTTGGCTGTCACAGCAGATACCCTCTCTCTTTCTCTCTCCTCCTCCCTCTCACCTATTTCTCTAACATCATTGTTCTTCCCTCAGGCTCACTGTGCAGTAGTGGATTTACTCCATCTGTCTTTGCTAAGGTCAAAGTTGAAATTGGCACTGTGAGGTCACGTTCCTGTGCACAGTGCAGCTAGTTAATATTCGGATTCTGCTGTCACCCGCTCTCGTTCTATCCACTAGGATTTAGTGGTACAGGCTGTGGGAGAGCTCTTAGCTGTTATGCAACTGCCATGTCAGGCATAACTAACATCAAGTCGATACAAATTCCCTTTATGTATTCATTCAGACAAATAAAACAGCTCTGCGTTCGACACTGGCAACTTTTTACCTTTGTGCTCATTATGGTTTAATCTTCAATTCATGCAGTATAAGCAACATGTTCAAATTTATTAGACACACATAGCTAAAACTAATGTTGTCTAATACAACAGTCCTGCAATAAATCTGTTTTAGAGGGGTGCTGATTCAACTTTATGGTCATTTTGGAGGGTGTAGTTTGTGCTGCTGCGTCACACAGGCAGGCATTTTCTGTTATTTAACCTACCATCCTTGTTACAAATTGGGTGGACAAAATAATAGAATAACCTATCCATATAACGCAATGCAGTTCAACAGCACCACAAACAACAGCCTAAAAAATAACCATACAGATGAATAAAGACCTGTCTAAACTATTGTTAGCTCCATAAAGGAAGGATTTATTGTAGGAAAGCTATTTTAGACGGCTTTAAGGGACGTTCACACCAAAAACAATAACTGTAACAATAAGTATACAGTTTTAAAAATTGTTCACATCACAATTACAATGACAGTGTTAGTGACGAACAATATCACTGGGATCATTTCTGAGCATTTTAATGAATGATAAAAACAGTGACAACCAATAAAAATCGACTTGCATTTACAGGCTGGTCTACAACTTATTACATGCTCATATAATGTAATATTACACCGCAAATTACACATTAAAAAAACATCATTTTACCTGAGTTGTACTGCCAAACAGTCTTTTGCACTGATGGGGTCTCAGTTCGTTTGCTAATTGATGTTGACTTGTGAAAGTGTGAATAAAATGTGTAACAAAGGGATGGATTCTCCTAACTCCTAGTCTTCAAAGCATTTTGTTAACGTGTATCCTTCTGGTTTTCTTATTGTTTCTCTGTGCACCATGCAGCAGTTAGAGGTCATCAGTATCCATTTTCCTAAGCTGCTGACACAGCTGGAGCATTCGGCACATGCTTGGCTTCACTGTTTACATTATCATGGTGTGGATGCCCTCATTGTTATCATGATAGTTATTGTTACTTATCTTTCTTGGTGTGGACGACCCTTTAGTTGTAGCTAGATGTCACTAAGAAAAACCTAACTGAGTGTTAATAGATACTGTACAATAATCTGTTGGTGTTGCAGGTAAATTTAGTGAATTAAGTGTCTGAAAAATCGATGTACTTCATCACATTAATGCAGATATTGTTTAGATCCAATATTTGATATATTTGTGAAGCTCTTTTGAATCTTTTAGCTGATATAAACAGAAATATCCCAGATACATAGACCTTGTTTACCTCATTGTAAATAGTATAAAAGTAAACGTCTCATGTATTGTCATACTGCCTAACCCTAATAATGTGGGTTTTGGCATCTTCTGATTTGTTGTTGAGACAAGTGGTTTGGCAAGTTTTAAGTTAACTTCTTTATTGCCACATTAATGATAAATTATGATAAAAGTTTAGTTTTCATATCATATGCTGAATTCATAAAATGATAATGTTTTGAAACTATGGCAGAAAAAAAAAACAAGTGGTCACACTTGGACAGATTTGTAAAACACCACCTGTTGCACAGCAGGTTTGATGTGGTGTACGGCTGCCTTGGTCACCTCTGTGCTCAAATTTTATTTATTCTTCTTCTAGAAATCAGCTTGAGTGAACAAGCTTTTAGTCGTGTCTTTAGAACCCTGTATTCTACTGTTATAGTGGCACTGAAATTCAGTTGGCAAGGAACAGACATTCTAGTTTTACAACGCATTCAGACAGGAGTCCGGCACTGAGGCCAGAAATCTGTTTTCTCTAATGAAAGATTTTATTGACATGCTGATCTGTGTTGTTTCCCCTTTCACACCTATTGATTTCTTTAAGCCCCAAAGAATCAGAAACCCTTTAGTGTTTTGGTTGTAATGCCCCTGACTTGGCCTATTCTGTCCCCTCCTGAACTTAGTGGTTCTGTCTGAGTCTGATGCGTGGGCGACTCCACTGTCAGAGCCCGAATCCTCTTTGACAAGATCCTTCCCCACAGGAAGTAAGTTTGATAATTCCCTGCATATTGTGCTGCACGTTCTCCTCTCCCTGGAATAACTGCACAGATTCATCAGCTCACTCCATTATCCGACTAACAAACAGACCTGCAAACTGACCCAATCAAGCATTTTTTTGGCAATTAAAACCTATTTCCCATTATAAACAGCCAGCTGTTACCTGTTTCATTTCATCCACCATTTCACCACCAAATGATTCAGTGTTGGTTTTAAAGAGGAGACTTCAAGACCCGTCTCCCATTCTGCACCAACCCCTCCTCCCTCGCTGCCTCATCCTTGCATTTGGCATGGTGGTGACTGAATGTACTGTGTTGCATGGTTGATGATTTGTGGGATGATTCTGTCTCCTCAAGTTTTTTGTGGTTGTGTTTGGCAGGTGGGATAATACCTGTCATGCATGGATCCAAACATTCAAAGCTTTTTTTTTTTTTTAAAACAAGATTTTGTGTTACAGGCTAAATCATGAAACGATATCCCTGTTTTTCCTAAAGTAAGCAAGTTACTGTACTGTACATTCAAAAAGGAATATATTACTAGTTATTTTCATTTGAAAGTAATAAGTTACTTTACGATATTACTGTCTGTGTTGAGTAATGTGTTACAATACGTTTGCGTTGCTTTCACCAAAATAAGTGCAGAAGTATAAGGCATTATAAAATAGGAAAAGTTAACGTTTCATTCCCTCAAATGTACCTATAATGCAACACTTTAAAAAAAGATAAAGGTAATGTAAAAAGGTAACGGTAAAAAGATGTTTCGTCATTCCTGTCAAACCCGTGTCAGCAGCTCGGTGCAGCCTCACATCTCACCTGTGTCTCACAGACGCATCAACAACCTACAGTGTTTCTTTATGTTTTAAATTTATTTTTTGTACAATATGCACATAACATGAGGTTTATGCCCAATAAAAAGGCATTATGTAAATAAATTTATCTACATTTTCCAGCCCAGGCTCAGCAGAGTGTGCTGGTCCCTGCTCCGGTTTGTAATGCAGGTTAAAATTTTGCAGGGAGTAGCGACGGCCCACATTTCCCATCATGCCTATAGTGCTTGACTGAGTGTCTGTTCAGAACATGGTTGTTAATGTTGGTAAATGTCATTTTTGTGCTGGTTTGTAGTTTTAACTGAACAATTTTGAAAAAATATCCAGTAGCAATTATTTTAACTGATATTGTAATTTGTGAGAATAGAGGGAATGATAATTATTTACATCATTATTCTCATTTTTATTGAAAAACATGTTAAAATTATTATGGCTGTTTTTACAGGGATCTGTTTTCTTAAGTAAGAATATGATGTATGGGCGAGAACATTTCTGCAGCACGCCTTTAAAATGGTATTTTGACACCTTTAACAAATATTGTGCTTCCTGCTGTTTGAAAATCGCAGTAGACTATATTGTGATTTTGATAAAATTATGATTAATTGTTCAGCCTTCGTTTTACACATTACATTTCCTGACACCAGCTGTATTTTTCTATATTTTCAAACATGTTCTGGTGCCACCGATTCTAAAATGAAGCTTAATAACGCTTTACTTGACACAGTAAATTTAATAATTCCACCAAAAGACCTGTTAGTACCCTGTTAAATTACTTTGTTACTGCCAAACGTGCTAAACTTAATATATTACTGTAATATATTAGCAGAGATTATGTTTGGATCCAAACTTTCAAAGCTTTTTCTTTTTTTTAAACAATAATTTGTGTATTGTTGGATAATCTATGAAACAATACTCCTGTTTTTGTCACAGCATTGAATGATTGAATGCAGCCCACCTTAAGTTGCAGTGACGTGAAAAGTCCATTCTCTTTATACAGACGTTGCCTAATTGACGATCATTGATATTGATTAGGCAATAAACTCTTGGTGTTATGTCATATTCATTGTTGCACTGATCATTTTATTGCAGCTCCACCTCCACTTCCACCCAAGAATGTCCCGACATCCGCCCCGACGACTGGCCCTCCTTCTGCAGATGACACTGGTGAGAAATCTTCTGATCTATTTCTGCCTCCTGTTACATCACATCATCACATCAGGATGAAACAACTTTTTATATTTGATCTCAGCAGCTTCTTAATCTCCAACTTTCTGTCTCTGACGCTCTCTGTTAGTCTGTCATGTTTTATCTCTGTGTGTAAACATACTGAGCGCCTCTGCAAACACAGCCTCTGATTGGTTGCTGGTTGTCTGTGTTTCAGAGGCGTCAACAGAAGCGGACGGCTCCACCAGGAAGCCCTCGATAGCAGACTTGGACAACATTTTCGGGCCAGAAGAGGCTAACCCTGCTGGCGAGACTAAAGGAGACACGTGGGTCTGCTTCAGTGAAGAATCTGCTGCCCGACCACCTCTACCAGAGGAACCAGCACCTCCACTACCAGCTTCCCCGCCTCCACCTGAATCTCCTGCCCCACCCTTACCTACATCACCACCTCCGCCAGAGGACCCTGCACCACCTCTCCCTACCTCCCCTCCCCCGAAAGAAGAGCCTGTGCCCCCTCTACCAACCTCCCCACCTCCCTCAGAGGAGCCTGCTGCACCTCCTGTCCCTTCAGGTCCTCCTACACCCGAGGATCGTAATCCTCCCACGCTCGCCACCTCTCCACCCCCTGCACCACCAAAGGAGCTTGCGTCTCCTCCAGCTTCCTCTCCCCCTCCCTTGGACTCGTCCGCCAGCGTCCCACCAGCCCCTGCTCCCAAAGCAAGAACCCCTCCAGCAGCGACTCCTCCAGCTGAGGAACCTGCTACGCACCCCATCCCTCCGCCTCTGGTCCTGTCTCAAGAGGAGCAGCCCAAGAACACAGACGCCACCCAACCCAAAGAAGATGGAGGTGAAACTGTCACCTCACCCAGTGATGCTAGTCAAGGGAGCCGGACTACGCCTCCCCCACCTCCTCCCCCCACATACCGGGCAGTGGTGTCGTCACCGGGTCCCACATCTGGAGCTGGTGGCACGAATAGCGGTGAGTACACCATAAGTCTAAGTGGGACATGGTTTACAGAGGGCAGGTATTTTGGGTTTGGTGGTGGAAATAACTCTCTGAATCACATCTAGATCATAATAATGATTTTCAGAGGACAATGATTGATGTCACACTCACACAAATGGATTTAAGAGAACAGAGAAACAGTTTCCTGGTCATAATCAAGGAAACTAAAAAAGAAGAAAGGATCATTATGTCATTATGCCAAAGTCTTGGTACCAGACTTTTGTACCAGTTCTATTGAAACCTATGGAAGATGCACGGAGAAACACACTAAAACCCAGCATATCTACATCATACGAGCTTTGATGAAGAAATGCATCTAACAAATGAAAGAATACAGAGAATACTGATTCATTAATTTATCTGCGGTTTGTCTCCAGATAATATCCAAGGAAGATTATAGGTATACTTAAGGGCATGACATAGGGCTCATGTTGAATCAAATTAAAATTTGCACCATGGCAAGTTAAAAAAAAAGAAGCAAGTTAAGTGTCCTTTGAAATATTTATAAACATTGTTCTTCTCTCATCCTTTTATTTTGATCTGAGGTCAAGCTACTTTACAATGATAACCAAGGCTAATAATAGCTAATGTTATAGAAATATTACATATTAAAATAAATTATCATTAATTGTGCATTGGAAGACTATAAACTTACCCTTAGCTATGAAACAACAAAGGAATACATTTCATAGCTCTCAGAAACTTTTAAGCCCAGTTCAGACCAAAGATTCATGATGGGACAAAACAGTAGAACAATGCAGAGAGACGTTACAGCAGTGTGAACTGGCCTGTCTCAGTCCAACTCGAGCCGGCTGATGGCATCGCCTGTGACTCAGCTTGTCACGTCACTAGCGGCCGGTTTTAGAACGTTGCTGTTTTAACTTAGTCTGTTAATAAACTCAATCACATATGCATAACAAGCTCCAAGCCATTATAAATCTAGCATAATATTAACTTAACTTGCATGCAAATAAATTGTTTAATGAACCTACAAATCAAATGAAATGTACCTTGAAATCACATGAAACTTTAGCTAACACTCCAAAATACCGCTGCCTCCACCACCCAGATTTATAACCCGTGAAACTAAGAGTGGAGAGACGAGAAGAACACTCTGCCATTGCTAACTGAGCCGAGTGACATTATGACTCTTCTTTATTTTTTAGTTTCCCTGGTCATCATACCAGTCAGGTGACTAGTAACAACAGCATCTATTGTTTTGACTGGAGTTGAGAAAGAATTGTTGCTCTCCAAATTTTCCTTTCAGCTGATTGCACCATCTTTGTTGTGAAACTTGCACACATTGATGTATTATTCTGCATTTTTATTTTTCATCTGTTGAAAGGAGGTCATGTTTTGGCCCGGTTCTGTGTACACCACCATCCTGCTGCAGTATTGTGATGTATTAGCAGAGGCTGTTGTTCTGACTGACTCATAGTTAAAAGTCAGACTTCACTTTGATAGAACATTTTCATAGTTATTGCACATACAGTGTCTTCTGTAAGAGCTGTCAACCAGCGCTGTCAGTAAAAGAATGAACACTTCAACTCGAGATGAATAGAAATGGTTTGAAATCTTCTCTGGTAAATTTTAATGAGCCTCGGATCTAAACACAGAATACATAACTATGTGCAGCAATAGTATCAATACAAGGGAGAACATTGATCAAATTTAGGGCAGTAGTTCACAAATCAAAGTGTGTGACTAATAGCTGACTGTAAAAAGTCGATGCTTTTCAGAAATCACTTTGTCTGGTTGCAGCTTTAGGGAAATCCTAATTGTCAGTGGTAACAAATACCCGAGGCAGTGAAAAAAGAGGTTGTCTGTTCTTATTCTACTGTAGAGGAGTCTGTGATGGGAGTGAAAAACCAATTTCGAGGACTTAAGTCAAACAATCATATGAAAACGTGTCTTTTTTTTAATGAAAATCCGACGTGTTTGCAAAAGTGGAAGTGATGCTTAGGTATACACGTTTCTTATTTATTGTATGCATGAAAATATCTTCCCAAAAAACACTTTGTCCATCTTGCATCTACCCTGCATTTGTACTGTAGCTGTTTACACACTATTGAGCATTTAAAAAGAACTGTACAGTTGTATAAATTAATGCCTGTATGTTTCTGCTCTGCAGGTTCCTCCTCTCCCGTGCGACCTGCCACTCCTTCGTCAGTCAACCCCACCCCACCACCACCTCCACCTCGCCCCCCTTCACGGCCCAAACTTCCTCCAGGAAAACCCTCTGTAGGAGATGCAGTAAGTCTTGTTGTTATTAGGTCATACTGCGTTCAGGTTCATCACTGTGCCATTCTCCAGATACACAGGTTTACAGCTATCTGATGTAAGCAGAGGATACGCCCCCTCCACATGTATGAACATGTGTGTGAACCAATAACCTCTTGGTGTAAATGAATCTGATAGCAGCTAGGCAATCCGTGTAGCTTTTTGTCTTCTTCTCACACAAACACAAATGGGACAAATTAAATATAATCAAATGCAGTCTGTTGCCCTTTTTTTTTTTCATTTACTATTTTTGATCTGAGCATAAAATTGACAGTACGACAGTACAATTATTTGCTTTTTAGTTTCAGATTAATAAACAAATAACAAATGCTTTTTTCATTTTCCGATTTTGAATTCTGAATATCAGAAAAATGAATGGTACCCAGTCCAGACTAATTTGCATTTGCAGGCTAGTTTATGATTATTTCACTTCTATTTGAGCTCAGTGTGTTTGGTATTTCAGCAACTGTTTAAGCTTATGTACTGACTTATAACCACTGAACTGTGTCACTGTTGCACAGATTGGTAAATACCTGAGAGCGTTCAGTTACTGCTCTCCTGGTCTTTAGCTCACCTGCAGAAAACTGAGATCCTCTCAAAGCCAAACACACCTGTACAACTGGCTTATGGTGAAATTAACTTTGACAAAAGTTTTCTAGGTATAACAAGATCCCACACGCTCAGACCTTAATCTAATTATCTTATTAAGAACTTTTGATCATTAAATGTGTTCACCAAAAACATGCAAAAACCTTTAATCTACAATCTTTTTATCTTTTCAGACTCGTCCGTTCAGCCCGCCGATCCACTCTGCCAGCCCCCCTCCCATCGCCCCGTTGGCGCGGGCCGAGAGCACCTCCTCCATCTCCTCCACCAACTCCCTGAGCGCCGCCACCACCCCCACCGTTGGTAAAGAGCTCTCCGTGTCTGTGTCAGGTGTGTGCTCCTACAACAGTCAATGACGGCTGTGGTCACAGCAGTGCCAGCTGAATTTAACTGTTCATGTTCATTATTATTTATTAAAAGTTCATTATTGATTTTATGCACTGGCCCCGTCCTTCCTTTGTGTGGAATGAGTCATGCAGTTTTGTATTTATTTATTCATTTTAAAATTTATTTTTATTATTTTCTGGAAATGGCGACAGTTGCCTGGCAATGATGGTCCACTAAATTATGAATATTAGTAATCAGTGCCAAGACATGTCTAATTATCATACATCTTTAAAACCCATGTATGTAAACTGTTACCATCTGACTGGAACAAATATAAAAAACATGACTATAGCCATTTGTCTTGAATTGTAATCATTTAAAATACTAATTAATTAGGCTACGCCTAAAGATCATTTTGTTGGAATGCATTGTTAAACTGCACATAAATATTGTGTCTCACTTAGGCGACACACACAGACACAGACAAATTCATATTTACACTCTCACACACACCCGCACGCTGCGTGAGTGGGAGGTGAGAATGTGAAGCGGGGTGTTAATTTTAATTTTAAAGCACAAACATTCTCGACAAGCTTCCTTTAATGAAATAATGGCACAGCAACAGTTTATATTCCTTAATTTAACTTTGGAGTCAGTGCTGAAGGACCTTGCGTTGCACAGTTATGAGTGGATAATCTCAGTAAACTGTAACATGGCTGAGTCACAATAGATTTTTTTTAAAAACATACACACTCTGGAGGCAGCAGCAGTTACATAAAAACAGAATTCAGTCTCTGGTTGATGGAAGCTTTTTTTAAACAGATCGCAGGGAAAAACAATAAGCTAACGGCTTCATTGATTCCGACTGTAACATGAAAAAATGATCATTTCTGAGATTTCACTGAAGTCTCCGCTGCAGCCTTAAATGCATACATTATTTATTTATTGTGCCGTTGTTGACAGACTAAAATGTTGGTGGACTCCACAGTAATATAAAAGTCACTGAGATAGTTTTAGTAATAAACTGCCTCTATTCCAGCTCCAGTTCCTTTTAATTTTGGCACTTTTATCTTGTTTGAGTTTGCTTCATTTTTTGTTTTTCACAGTTTCATTTTTGTGTGCATGATCATAGTTTTGTCATTTTTTTAAAAATCTATTTTTCCTTGGTTTGATTTGCTTTCTGTTCTTTTTGTTTTGCTGTTTGTTTGTCTCTTTATTTGTCCTTTGGCTTGTCAGAAGACGATGCTTATGTAGACAAACTGCCCACCTTTGAGAGACACTTTGATTCGTTTGCAGGTATAGTAACAAACCCCTCAGAGAGAAGACAGGGGATGGGGATTTGAAAGGGGTTTGAGGCGTGTTATGTCAGTTTTCAATCTGTTTGATGCTCTTTACCCAGAGTGCACTTGACACAGAAGGGTAAAGGTCATCACTGAGTGTTTTTGTGCTTTCTCGATGAGTGTTGGTCAAAAGGTGTAGGTACTGGGACAGTGAGACTCTTTTTAGAGAGCGGCTTTTGTTCCACATTCTGGCACAGTTTCAGAGAGCCTGTTTTTAAAGAGAGAGAGAGACTTCATCCCAAAATCAACAATACTTATCTTTCTTCTTACCTGTAGTGCTATTTATCGATCTAGATTGTTGGGGTGCGAATTGCCAAGTTTTGGAGACATCGGTCGTTGAGATGTCTGCCTTCTCTTGAATATAATGGAACAAGTTGGCACTTGGTTTGTGGTGCTCAAGGCGCCAAAAATAAATAAATAAAACATTTTAAAAAACTCAACAGCAATGCCTCTTTCCAGAAATCGTGACCCAGTTACTCAAGATAATCCGCAGTTCTTGTTGTGAACAGTTTTTGTGTAGGAACTACTTTCTTTCTACCAAACTACACCTCACACGTGTATCATTGTGCAGAAGGAAGCGTGCATCTACTCATGGATGAGAGGTTACAGCTCAGCCGAGGACACCATTAATGTTTACATCTTGCACTATCATGAGCACTTCTGATTCATGAGTAGATGCAGTCCCATCTAGTTCCATTTTATTGGAGAGAAGGCAGACATCTCTATGGCTGATATCTCCAAAACTCAGCAACTCACACCAAAACAATCTAGGTAGATAAACAACACTACAGGTAAGAGGTAAAATGTGAATTTTGGATTTGGGGGTGAGTTGTCCCCTTAGGCCTCGTGTCAGTCTTTTCAAATCAAATACATGTCAAAATCTTAGTCATATAAAAAGGCCGTATCTGTGTCATTATCCTAATACCTACCTTTTTGACTAGTTCAGGTCTTGCTCGCAGATGTAGGGACATAACACACGTTCATTTTTTTTTTCTTTTCAAATGTGGCAGCATTTTTCAGTGAAATCGTCATTTTTCTTTATTGTTTTGCTCTCGCCAGCTCATACCCACACATTTCCCAAGCATTTAGTAGACATAGTAGCCCTCTCTCGCTCTCTCTCATATCTGCACATCTTATGCTCTCATTCCCTCATTCACCCACAGAAAAAAATCTGCCGGAGAAAAAATGAATGCTGTGGTGACACAAAAAGCTGTTGCATAACATTTTTTTTGTTTTTTGTTTTTTTTTTAATGAAAAAGTTTGAGTGTCTTCCCCTTTGCCCATCTGCCCGCTCGTGAGACTTTTCTCTCTGTTTTATGACTGTGCACCAGTGGCTGTCTCGCCATGTCACCATGGCAACCTCCTGTCTCTTCTCTTGGCGACACATCTTGTGTGTGTGTGTGCGTGCAGAGTGCAGTGCAGTCACTCCCAGATACCTTTACTCTCATTCTGCACCACACGAGTGTATTGGAGTGTTTGTGTGTGCTGTGTGTTCAATGAGCATGTCTGAAGAGCTCCTTATCCGCGGGCCCTTGAGATCCATATTGTCTGTCTTTTCTCACTCTCACACACACTCAAACACACACTCTCACACATACTGTCAGATCAGAGCTGCTGCTCACAGAGTCGTTTGAAGTCTGGCATGAGAATTAGGCCGAATTAGACAGGCAGCAGCTGTTTGGTATTCATGCCATCTTCTCCCTACCGCTGGAGTAGCACGACACAGCCTCAAGTTCAACCAATCTCCACTGGCCTCAAAGCCTCGGTGTACCCCCACTCTTGACCCCTGACGCCCACCTTTCGCACCTGTCACTCACACACTCTCCAGCCTTAGAAAAATGCAGCCCCAAACCCCGCCCTCCCTATCTGAACACCTGCCCTTTTGTTCTCTTCATGAAGCACGGCGCTGCTCTCATCGTTCCATCACCCAACGCTCCGTTAGTCCACTCACTAAACGACACACCGTCACTGCTGGAACCCCACATCAAAACAACAAGCCCACCCTGCTATTCTCTGTATCAAACTGAAACACTGACATGAATTAAAAGCACATATTTGATGTTGGAAGAGTCAAGTCAGTTTTATTTATATGGTGCCAAACACAAGTTAGCTCAGGGCACTTGTCATAAAGAGCAGGTCTAGACTGATCTTTTTATAATATTATTTACAGAGACCAAACAATTCCCGTCAAGAGGAAGCACTAGGTTGACTAGACTTCCTTTTATGAGGCAGAAACCTTGTGCAGAACTGGGCTCTAGGTTGTGGGGGACATTTGCCGCAGCCGAGTCATGTTTCTGCTGCATTTTTGGTCTCTTGTAATACAGTTTATTTAAGAAATAGTGTCATACATAAACACGATCGCTGCTTATGCTTGTTCTAGTCAAACTGGAGCTCCAGGTCAGGGGCTGAATCCTCCGAAGTCTGAACTCATAGACCGGATACACCATGATCATCCAGGAGAGCTTGCCTCTTTTGAGAGGCTTCTGCAAATGCAGCTGAGAAATTCTTTTCCCCAAGTTTAAGGAGACAACCAGTGAATCCTTTGCAGCCTGCATTATCCTGTATTCCACCAATACCCAAGCTTTTTGGTTCCATACGGCCGCTCATCACAGCTTTAATGTCTCTGTGGCTCTTGACAAGTGCGATCATTTTCCCAAATATTTTTGTTTAAACGTACTACAGAGTTTTTGATGGGTTGTGAAACAGTCTCAATTTAATACTGATGTCTCTATATATGACTTGCATAAGCAAACGAGAACATCAGAAAAAACATTGGATATTTCTATGTAGTTATTGTTAATGCCTTCCACCAGGTCGACATGCAGATCAGAAGAGGCTGTATTTATATTTACTCAAGCAAAGTTACAGTTAGTAGTATATTAGCTAGTTAAAAATAAACAGGAGGAGATTTTTATTCAAATAATTTTATTTTTGCCCTTATATTTTGTGGTTATGGCAAACCCTAATGCTTTTATCCACAGGGGCCTCAAAAAATATTAACAAAATATGAAAGTTTTTGTAGTAGCTTTAAATGTTTATTACATCCATCAGAGGCTGAAACTATTCAGTATTTTACAAGATAAAAATATTTGAGAGAAATCAGAGAAAACATAATTATGTATAGAAGAAGTGTGTTTTTGATTCTTTCTTAGCACATTAATCATCTAATGACCTCTTGAAATAATCATGCAACCCCTCAAGTTGGGAACAACTGTGTTCATGTGTTATTCACTGGTCAGTTGTTCTGTGAATCTCTATTAACTCATAAGATTAGGAAAATACAAAATCATTATTATTTGTGCTGATGGGGGCATCTGTTACTGATAAATCTTATCTTTTTAAATCTACCTCATCATTTGGTCACTGAAGGATGTAAATAATGAAAGCCAGACAAAATACTGGATGCCAGTTGTCCAACATGTATTGAAGTGAAAGTTACCAATGTGCACTCTAAGCCCAGGAGCTAGTCTGAGTTTATCCCTGGTACTTACATATTATCAGCTGTTTGAGGTATGTCCTGAACAATACTGGATTTTTAGGCCAATATTTGCAGATATTTGAGAGTTTAAATTTGATAATGACATACTGGATGCTAGTAAAGAATTTTTTTTTTAAATTGAATGATGCACACATTGCAGTGCAATTGTGACACACAAAACATGCAAACAAAACCATGATACATCAGCTTACAGCTTATATGACATATTAATAATAATAAACCTATAGCTGATAGTCATTTCTGCATAAACACATAACACAAGTAACATTTTTTATAAAGATCATTTTTGTTTTGTTGTTGTTGCTTCAACTTGGCAACATATTTTGCAGTTGAAAAATAAACATGCAGTCTGGTGGGGACATAAATTCTAAACTACCTGAAATATATCTTGAAGTATATTTGAACTGCAATGTCGTGTTATTTATCTGCAGATAGACTTCTACTAATAATCTGTAATAAGTTCATATTGACCAATATATCAGCCCAGCATGTTTATCTGTCTAGTTGTAGTTTGAGGGAAGTCTCTTTGTGATGAACTTGGAGCGACAGTTAACCAGGACTCTCTGAATGCACTTATGCACCTTCATAGTGTGTTTCCCTTGGAGGATCCAGTCCTTGAAATTGGGACGCAGCATCTCTCTGTGCACCACAGTC